>OMMV01219316.1:0-17724 GCA_900302635.1 Chatrabus melanurus | reverse complement strand
CTCTCTCATTCTCTCTTTCTCTCTTTCAAGTTATGACGTGCAACTATTGGAATATTTATTGATTTGTGATTAACTGATCGCTCTGCGTGTTTCTGTGTGTGCACGCGTTGTGCATGTGGCTGCTTGCCCGTGGGTGGCATGTTATTTCTTCCAGAGGACTTAAAACGGACTGTGTGCCACCCGGAACAGATCTGCTGAGGACACCTGGGCGACAATACTTTAAATAAAACAAAAACAAAGACAGAACGTCTGTGGTCTATGTCGCGCGTCTCACGCTGTGAGGTGCACCTGCTTGCTGTGGACGCTCACACACTGGACAACGTGCGTGCGCAAATACAGCATGGTGCAAGTGCGGCACCCCGCGGGTCGAGAGTACAAACGGCGCACCGCGGCCACACGTTGCTATCAGCGTCCCTGAGGGTCCGGACATCTCAATCGTTACTGTGCTTTTCCATGCTCCACGTCCTCCACGGAACCCACATATCGCAGAGGACGCACGCTCCCACCAATTTGCGTGTGGTTGTGACTGAGCCTTTACAACATGTTAAAAGTTGCTGAAGATTGTATTGGAGTCACTAGTGTCCATAGGAGGAGGTGTTTCATATCTGAGAACACTCTAAATATCATCCAGAGGAGTTGTAGTGCACGGCTTGATGGAAATTCTAGGCTGTACAGGAAGCTAAGGAAGCAGGCTGTGATGACCTTGAGAGTGGACAAGGAGGCGTTTGTTAGAGGAATCTGTGATCAGGTGACTCACCATCTATGGTCTAGTGACCCTCGACCTGCTTACAGAGGAATCAAAGCACTTTGTTCCTCCAAAACCACACCTCTTCCCACTGCAGTTATGGCAGAAGACGTTTCAGTCCTGACAGATGCTTCTGCTGTAATGTCACATTGGGCCGGCTACTTTGAGCAGTTGTATAAGGCTGATCCTCCTGCTGGGATGTTAGACATCTCCAGTGCCAGGGTTGTTGTGGCTGATTCTCCAGTCAACTTGTGAACCACCAAATGTTGGTGAGATCGCAAAGGCCGTGAAACAGCTGAGGACAGGGAAAGCTCCAGGGATCTGCGGCATCAGAGCTGAGCTACTCCAGGCGGGTGGAGATGCTCTTCTCCTGGCACTACAAACAATCTGTTTCAATCAGGGAGACGGGTATCATCCCTACAGACTGGAAGAAAGGACTTGTTGCCCCAATCTGGAAAGGAAAGGGTGATCGCATGGATTGGAACAAACATGAGGGTGTTACACTGCTCTCTGTGCCGGGGAAGGTGCTTGCAAGGATTATTCTTAATAGGATTCAGTTCCAGCTACTTGCTGCTCAGCTTTTGTTGATGAGGAAAGGCTTACTGAAATTGATTTCACAGACAATGTTGTGACCTTTGCGGAATCAGTGGATGCACTGACTGCTGCAATTGAGAAGCTGAGTAAGGAATCAGTGTCTGGATTTGCTATTGTCATGGATCAAGACTAAGATCCAGGGTTTTAATGACTTCCTGGACTCAGCCATCAGAAGTGTATCTGTATGTGTTGAACTTGTAGAGACATTCACTTATCTCAGCAGTGACATTCATGTCTCTGGGTCCTCAGCCTTTGAGATGGAGAGATGCCTGGGAAGAGCTTTTGCAGTCATGAGGTTGTTGGACAGAGGTGTTTGGCGATGCCGATATTTTTGCAGGAGAGTGAAGGTCCAAGTCTTTAGGGTCCTGGTGCTACCTGACTTACCGTATGGTTGTGAGACTTGGACTCTAACCAGTTATCTAAAGCGACGCCAGGATGTCTTTGGTACTAGGTCTCTTTGAAGGATCCTTGGATATCGCTGGAATGACTTTGTGTCAAATGAACAGTTACTTAGGGAAACTAAGATGAGGAGTATCTCTTGCATTGTGTAGATCGTCAACTTCAAGATTTTGGCCACGTGGCACATTTGTCTGTGCATGATCCAGCATATAAGTGCCTGAGTGTTGAGAATCCCAGTGGCTGGAGAAGGCCCAAGGGATGCCCACGCTTCACCTGGCTGCCCCTCTTTGACCACACTGTGGAACCGCACTGACTCATCGTTGGCAACCACTCAGGCAGACCACTAACCCGTCCCCACCTCCCGAAAGTAGCCATGTATATGTTACAGCTAGATGATATGTCCCTTTGATTTTTCCAGTTCAATTCCATTTATTTATATAGCACCAAATCACAACATACGGCGCTTCACACAAGTACGGTCTAACTTTACCCACAGTGGGTATCTATACAAACCTGTGGCTTTGAACTTTCGACATTTCTGCACTCAACTGGTGTCGCATTTAAACAGTGTAACGGGTAATAAAATGCAAAAAAGAGTGAATTGGTGCTTGTTGAGGCAAACTAAAAGAGTGCAAAAAGAAATTTGTGATTTAGTGCAGGGACAGGTCACATCTGAATTCAAAAGCATTTCAGTAATTTCTAAAAGAATGATGGTGATGTACTGGAATTAAAAGCATTTCAGATCCTGGAAATAAAACACTGGCTGCTTTATTAGTAGAGTAGAATTCAAATTTCAAGGTAAAAAAACAAAACTGACTCATCTGTGAGGTCAGTTTAAGAAGCTTTAGCATAAAACAAAATCGCAAGAAAGCATTTCCCATGTGCACACCCAAATGATTTTACTATGAAGACACTTGGCTAGAATAGAATTTAATCTCTTGCAATATTTGCCCCATGGACTGGAGCAGAAATAATTTCACACTACTCTGGCTGTACAATATGGAAACCGGAGGATTGCAAGAGGAAATCGGTCAGTTTTCTTCAAACATTAACACTCAAGCACAGAGTTGTTTTCTTTAAATTGCAGGGTGCACAGTATAATGTGCCGTATATTAGCTGAATCTTTGATTGTTGTCATGTGGACATCAATCTTTTTCAGCTTCTTGTTACAATTCCTTTGCGTTACATTTTTGTCCTTGTGGCTGGCAGTAGAATTGCTCTTCCCAGGAGCGGCTCCTGAGTCGTCATCGTCATTGATCTCATCTGGCTTTCTTCTCTTCTCATATGAAGATTATAGTAACCAGGATGATGACTTCAGCCACAATGCCAAGAAATGGCTTGAGAGCGACCGAGCGAGTCCGGACACGCAGTTGGATCTCAGCAGATTTGGTGCTCATGTCCCGGGGTGGAACGATGCATTGCGTATCATGAGAATCGTATTGTGGGGCCTGTATCGAGAATCATAATGGATTTATAAAATATACAAACAGGAAACATAACATCAAGGATTACAATTTATTCTTCAGAATAATTTTTCTTTAAACATTCACCACAGATTACTTTCTACATAATTATTGAGAACAATGACGTAATTATGTATCGTGATGTGTATCGTGATATGTATCATATCATGGAGTTAGTGTATCGTTTCACGCCTACTGATGTCACTGGTCCCAGAGCAGATGTAGAGTCCTGTCGTTTTCAATCCTCAGCTCCTTAATGGTAGGGGTGGTTTTCTCAGGGGTGCTCTTGATCTCATGTTGCTCCTCCGTTCCATTGGTTATAGCGACAATACTTGGTTGTCCTTACTGTCCTTTTTGAACCAGTTCCAATCAGTGGGTAGCCATGGCTCACACACACCAGCACAGCTTTGTCATTTTCATTGCCATGCTCAGAGTGCTTGTAGGCAACAACATGGAGAGTTGATTTGGAGTGCAGTTGCTGAGCTTCTCAACACTGAGGCAGCTGTGCGCAGGATCATGCACAGGGACATGTGCCACTTGGCCAAAATGTCATGCCTAATGTTGCCTCACGATGCAAGTGGTACACCTTATCTCAGTCTCCATAAATAACCATTCATTTGACATAGTTATTCCACCGGTACGCAAGGATCCTCTCGAGACCTAGTACCAAAGGACCAAGAGACATGAATGTCACTGCCGACATAAGTCTTCTTACTACGCTTTAAAAAAACGATACTCTGTTCTTCCTTTTTCACTCACCTGTGCTTATTTAGCCAAAAATATACAAACAGAATTAAGACATGTAACCTCAGACCTTTTAAAAAAAAAAGGAAAAAAAAAAAGAGAGAGAACATTTTTCCCCGCTCCTGGCTGTGTACTGCTGCTGAAATGCTATTACGTTGACGAACTGACAGATGCTTATAGCCTCCAGCTGAATACTAATACTTCCACAAACAAGATCTCAGCTACACCTGTCAGCTACATAGAGCAGGCACAACGGTGACGGTGGATGCCGTGCACTGAGAAGTGAGCGCTGGGTTTGTAGTGCATCCGGTTCCTGTGTATACCAGAGCTGTCACCTATGGCCAGTTACCTCTGCGGTACGCTTCTGCACTCACTGCAATTATCCAATCGCCACATAGAGCTCGGTAGGCACCAGCTTGTACATCTAAAGTACTTGAGTGCAAGTACATAGCAGATTCACAAGTACATACAATTAGTAAGTTACTTGAGTACAAGTACTTTTCACATTATTAGACCGCAGCTCAATATGATCATTCAGGATAGTGCTTTAGGATGGTGTTGCCTAATTTGCATAAATTGCACAGCAAGATCTTCACAGATGCATAATAATGTCATTCTGTCACGGCAAAGTGGAAGTGGTAATAAAAAACTTAACTTGATATGTACCATATACCGTCACATGTTTGTGCAGATTAGGTGTGACACGCTTTGAACATGAGATCCTTGCTGAGCCCAACCTGTACACGGCCTTGAAATTCCTTCTAGTGTCATGTGGTATATTAAAGTAATGTCACGCCTCTGATGGCATTGTTAAATATCCCAAATAGTACAAGGAAAGACACAGCTGATTGACTTGTGATAAACACTGGCCCTGAGTAAACATGTGGTATATGCCAGATGTCAAAGTCTGTATATACTAGGTCCAGTGATTTACTCACGGATGACATTGATGTAAGACGTGGGACGTGATCACACTTCTGTTGTGCAAGGTGTTGACATGAGCTGCTCAGTAAAAGGCCGGACACATGTAGATAATTGTTGTAGTAATAATAATAAAAATACAATTGGTGATGGCCACCAGACCAAGCAGCAAGCCCCGGTACTGAAAAATGAAGCCAACGCGGATGTGCCAAATCTTGCAGTTCCTTCAACGGCCACTTGAGGCTGGCTCCAAAAGTGAGTCAATCCCCATAGTGTAGACGTCCATGTTAAAATCCCCAACTTTACAGCAGAAATAAACATGTTTCCAGCCTGGTACAAAAAAGAGTTTTGGTGTCCATAGCTAGTTTCCCTGTTCATGACATCTGTACAAGGGGTAAAATTTTATATAACTCATCAGTTTCACCTATTTTAAGCCATTGAGTTATGTCTAATTGGGGGCGTAGTCAGTTTGATTGACAGTTACTGTGCCAACTGGTCTCGGCAGCCACCCACTAGCAGAGGTAGCTAGCTGCTGTTTTTTTCTTTCTGAGCATTTTATTACAAATATCTGAGATGATATGGCTTGCTGTGTGGTTAATTGTACTAACGAACCATCTAAGAAGCCTATGCTCCAGTATTTCCATTGAGTGAAGTTTTATTAGTTTTTAATTTGTATATTAGCACAGTTAGCTCTAATTAGCAGGTATTGAGAGCTTGTTGATGTTATTGCCACTGTTACTTCACTGTCAGAGGCAATATGCCAGTCATAATTTTTAATACCTGCACCCAAGCCACCTGTTGTGAAAACCAGCTCTTCAGGAGGGTTTGTCCTGTATGATTACAGTTTATGCACCAGACCTCAGGTCTGGAATTGAAAGAAACTGACAAACAAGCTCATTTCAAGCTACATGCAACTTCAACCACACCTGCTCCTAATTTTTATCATGCATGTTATAAGATTATTCTCTGAAACAAGCCCAGACATGTCCAGCAGTTGACAGTCAGGTATATGGTAAATAACTTTAACAAAACAAGCTGGTTTTTTGTATTTATCTGGTGCATCAAAGTAAATCGATGTCTAATCAGTTGTCCTCATTATATGCATGTGTAATTTGGAGACATACGCAATGGTAGCATTTATTGTTTTTGAGTTAACGTGTTAACAAACTGGAGGGGATGGACTCATCTATACTGTTAAAAAAAAAATAAAAAATTTATTCAAAGGCCTTAAGTGAAGGGAGTGCTGGCTGCTGGTGGATGTTGGCCTGTGTGTTATCCTGTCTCTGTTGATAGCTGTCCAGGAAAATCTGAATTACCTGACTGCTCGACAAGAAGAAATTACTCAACTTGTCATGTTACTAGCTAGTCGTTGTCGACTATTGCAACTAGTCGTCCCAACAGTAGTAATTACAAGGCTGGAGATATTTATATTTTTATTCTCACCGCTAACATGCAAGAGTTTATTATATCAAAGAATATCTGTACTTGAAATACAATTGAAAAGTACTTGCTTTTGCAAAACGACTCTTTGTTCAAGTACAAATACAAGAAATTTCCGGTGTTGAGTATCAGTTATGAGTTCAAGTACAACCTCAAATCAGAAAAACTTGGGACGGTATGTACAATAAAAATAAAACACCCCCACAGTGATTCTTACATTTACTTTGACTTCTATTTCATTGCAGACAGTATGACCCCAAGATATTTCATGTTTTGTGTGGTCAACAACATTTCATTTGTTAATATACATCCATTCCTGCATTTCAGGCCTGCAACACCAAAATGAGCCGGAGATCTCTTGTTTGTCAACAAATGTGTGAGAAAATTATTGAAACGCGTTACAAAATGTTTCCTCAACGAAAGATTGGAAGGGATTTGCATGTTTCTCCCTCTACAATGCATAATATCATTAAATGATTCAAGGACTCTGGAGGAATTTCAGTGCATAAAGGCCAAGGGCGCAAGCCTAAGCTGAACACCCGTGATGTCCGGTCCCTCAGACAGCACTGCATCAAGAAAAGTCATTCATCAATAGCTGATATAATGACATGGGCAAGGGATTACTTTGGGAAACCTTTGTCAAGCACTACAATACGGAATTACAGTCACAAATGCCTCTTAAAACTTCACCATGGAAAAAAGAACCTTGTCCAGAAGCGGCGTTGACCTCTCTGGGCTCGGAGGCATCTGGTTTGGACCATCACACAGTGGAAACAATGTATTGTGGTCAGACGAAACAGTATTCCAGATCTTTTTTGGAAGAAATGGACGCAGTGTGCTCCAGATCAGCAACAAATCCGAAACCCAGGGTCTGTCATGGTATGGGGTTGTGTCTGTGTAAAAAGTATATTGAGATTTTCGAGCAACATATGTTGCCTTCAAGATGACATCTTTTCCAGGGACGTTCATGCATTTTTCAACAAGACGATGCAAAACCACATTCTGCACACATTAGAAAGGCATGGCTGTGGAAGAAGTGTGTATGGGTACTGGACTGGCCTGCCAGCAGTCCTGACCTGTCCCGAATAGAGAATGTGTGGAGAATTCTGAAAGGAAAAATGCAATGATGAAGATGTTGTACTTTTGCACACCTTAAGACGTGTTTGCAGGAAGAATGGCAAAACATCTTTTAAGTGTTGTGAGAAGGAATGGCAACATTACAAAGTGGTAAATGCTTTAGCGTCCCAACTTTGTTTGGAATGTGTTGCAGGCCTGAAATGCAGGAATGGATGTATGTCAACAAATGAAATGAAGTTGATCAGAAAAAACATGAAATATCATGGTGTCATACTGCATGCAATGAAAGAGAAAGTAAATGTAAGAATCACTGCGGCGGGGGGGGGGTCTTGCATTTTCCATACCATCCCGACTTTTTCTGTTTTGGGATTGTACACAGAAAAGTGTCCTTCTGTACAGGTACCAAGTACTTGGCCCCCACCGTGGTAGACACGCTGCACATTCCTGTAATCCTGAAACTACGGACTAATTGTTTGGAATGCTGAGATACTACAGGTGTTTGGAACAGCAAATGGAAACACTTTCATTAACTGCCTCTGGGTTCAATTACAGCTTAATGTAAATTTTCTGCTTATTACAGCACCTGCAGTGAGTCAATCCTCTTAGTGCTTTTTGCTATGTGATTACAGCAACACATCACGTTGTACACTGTGCACAAAATGAAGTTTTGCTTAGTTTCAAGCAAATTGTAAACGATCTCGCACTAAATTTATCGGCAAAAGAGCTGTCCCAGGTTAAGCTGCAGCTAAGATATGCACACACCAGATGCTTCATTTCCACCTGGCTTCTTGATGGTGCTGATCTGTTGAACCGATCGTCAGTTGTTGATATATAATCGGTCACAGACGGTCTGTTTAGAACATGTGTGCTGCTTCATTTTTATTTTTATTTTTTCTTGCACAGGAGGCTGTGTGAAAGCAGAAGTGGGTCCCGTGTGTCTCTCAGCCTTTGGTCAGAACAGTCTTATGTGCTTTCAGGCCTGAAATTGAAAAGCAATGCGGGGAAGCTCTATTAATACCTGGTTAGCTCCAGTGCCAAATCAGCAGAAACACTGTTGGATTTTTAAGTGAAAAAGGTCTCGTTTTTTTTCTGTGGCAGCAGCATTGCTTCTTCTCTATTAAACGTTCTTCTCAGAATGTTGAAAGAAATATTAATGTAACGGTGGTAAGCAGATCTGCCACTTTACATGTCTTGTTTTTGTGTGCTCACTGGCGGATAATGGACAGATTCTTTTTCTCCTCTTTCCTCCTGTTACTGTGACTGGCAGGAAAAAAGCCTTTCGTACCCTCCAGGAAGCCCTGAAGTGCAACTATGAACGCTGGCAGATCTGGGAGAACTACATCACCGTGAGCACTGACATTGGGGACTTTATTGAAGTCATCAAGGCCTACCACCGACTCATGGACCTCCGGGAAAACTACAAAGACGTAGAGGTGAATGACTGCAGTTGATGATATTGTAGTAGGTCTCTAGACATGTACTGTTTTTTTCGCCTTTATCATCACCCAACTGGAGGGGATAATGTGATCATCTCAGTTTGTTTGCCCACCTGACTTGTTGACATAATAGCTCACAATCCCATGGTTGTAAAGAACTTGTTTGTTGGTGTTGTTTGTTGTTGTTCAAATTGGGAACTTTGAGAAGGATACAGATCCAAATGTGTATTCTGGAACTTTTTAAATATAATTTGTGACCATTAAGATGTCATTCTTAGCATGTTGGCCCCTACCTTGGATGGATGAGGTCAGGTCAGGTTTGAAGCATGTGCTGCTGCCTCATGTTGTCGTATCCACCACACTATGGATTCACCCAGGCAGACGACCAGTCCATACCCACCTCTCAAAAGTAGAGGTGGTGCTGGACCTCAGATAAAATGTGTGTACTGTATTTTCTGGACTGTAATTCACACTTTTTTTTTTTCCTTTTTTTTTTTACTTGTTGGGCCGGTCCTGCGTCTTATATGTCAAAGCAACTTATATGTCAAAAATATACTGCGTCATCATCTACGGTTGCAAAATGGCACCATCTACACACGTGGCAACTGAAAGCTGCTCCTGTGCACTGATCTGAATGAGTAGGTGTCAAAATGCTATTTTGACACCTACCAAAAGTGGATTTTGGTATTCAAAAATGCTCCAATCCTTTTGAAAAGTATGCCACATTACTCGTCTACTCATACAGAATCCAAAAATATATATTTTGTCCCATCTCCAACCTTCCTTTAAGTCACTGTGATGAGAAATGTGGAAAGATTGAGCGCAGTTTTGGTCACGGGTCAGATAGTTAAGATTATCTGATTTGAACGATTTTGGTGTCCCAATCACGTTTTCTGACATGACAAATTCAACTGAGCTACTTTCAACAACCAAAATGGCAGCTTTAATCTTGAAATCTCAAAATGGGCCCCCAAAATGCCTGTTTTGATGTTTCAAGATTAAGATTTTGGTTGTTGAAAGTAGCTCAGTTGAATTTGTCGTGTCAGAAAACGTGATTGGACACCAAAATCGTTAAATACACGGACATAGAGGTCAGATTTTCCTCTGTTGTTTGTCTCCTATAAACGGATCCACTGGAAAAAGTGTTTGAAATGTGAAAATCTAAAATTATTCCTTTTTTGGGAGGGGGCAAAGAGTAAACAGTCTCTAACTTGGTTCAACACATACTCGGGGTTCTTCAAAATTAAAGCTTTGAAGTGGTTTCCAGTGTAGGTTCTGGTACACATTAAAGGTTTGGTGAGGATAGAAGGTTTAAGTTGTAATTATTCAAGAAGATACCTGTTCTCAGTGCTGCACACATGGGCCAACTTGAAAAATGAACCCATGGTGTTGATTTGAAAGATGCCACACAGATGGTGTTGAATAGATTTTCTAATATACAGTATACCTAGCAGACATAATTATTTAAAAAGACAAAGTGTTTATCTTTCCTGTAGTGTTAATTCATCTTTTTGGGTTGAAGTCGCATGTTAATTTATAACGCAAAGAAAAGCCTCACTTATTCACGTGTGTGTAATTTCACGCCCGCCACTGCATTCTAAGTAGAAAATAAGCCATCAGCTTGAAATGCACGCCCAAACAGTCAGCAGTGGCATTTTCAGCATTATTAATTCTTTGGTTCACGCTTGTAGTCATTTTTGTTGCATTATTTTGAGCAATTAACCTTAAAGATGATATCTTTCAGCCCAGTGGGAATGGATGAAATAATTATTTTTACCTCAAGTACTGCATTGTCAGGCCACGCAAACCATAGTCTATAACTCGTAATCACATTTTTCAAGGAGAATGAGAAGCTTTCAGAATGTCTACATATCACTGTATCTTTCTGACTTTTCATTTTTGGTAATAAAGCATGTTCATTTGTGCTGGTCGGGTCGTAATCAGACTCATCAATTAGGCTGCAAAATATAAAAAAAAAAAAAAAAAACACAAGTAGAAAAGGTCAGCAGCTGACGGCACACTCCACCCGACTGAAATAGATCGCTTAGGAAATGGGATTTGGCTTTGGTACTTTTTTCTCTTCCAGACTTTTTGCTATTGGGTTTAAGAGGACACATGTCTGGTATCTCTAACTCTATCAAGTTGCAGTTTCCATTTTGATTCAGTTGTGGGTACATCTCTCATAACAAAACACTCTTTTTACCATGTACTGTGAGAAAATGGGGGGAAAAAAATAGAATTACTCTGTATAACAAGCCCTGTGAGCATTTTAGGGAAAATGATAAATTTCTCCTTTGTTGAAAATATCCTCTTCATACCACTTGTTGTTTTTGTAACTTCTTAAAACTGGAGCGGCCTGTGGATGGGCCCAGTGCTCGAAGTCACATTTTGTAATTGGTATTTGTCAACAAAATGGCAACATACAGTCAGGCACCCAAGTATTTGGACAATGACAACTTTTGTTTCTGCCTCTGTACACCACTATAGTGGAGTTGAAATGAAGTAATCGAGATGTGCTTGTAGTGTAGACCTTCAGTTTTAATTGATTTGACGAAAATATCACATTAACCATTTAGGAGTTAGATATTTTAAACAATCACTCCATTTTCAGAGGCCATTAGTAATTGGACATTTGACTGACAAGCATTTTTTATGGCCAGGTGTGGTCTGTTCCCTCATTATTCCATGGCAAATTAAGCAAATAAAAAGTCTGGAATTGATTCCAATTGTTGCATTTTCATTTGGCAGCTGTTCATTACAACTCAATATGAGGTCCAAAGAGGTGTCAGTGCAAGGAAAGGAGACCATAATTATGCTCAAAAAAACAAAATAAACCTATCAGAGAGAGAGAGAACAGAAACTTTAGGAGTGGCCAAATTAACAATTTGGTACATTCTTAAAAAGAATGGATGTACTGGTGAGCTAAGCAACACTAAAAGGCCTGAAAGACCACAGATAACGAGTAAAGTGGATGATTGCAGAATTCTATTCTTTGTGAAGAAATACTCTTTTACATCTAGCTGAGTCAAGAACACCTTGGAGGAGGTACACATATCATTGTCAAAGTCTGGTTTGAGGGTTTATGACGAGGTCCAAACCACTGTAAACACTGAGAATGGGAAGGCCAGATTAGACTTGGCCAGAAAACATCTAAAAAAGAAAAAAGAAGCCTGCCCAGTTCTGGAACAAGGTTCTTTGGACAGATGAAACCAAGATCAACTTGTACCAGACTGATGAAGAGTATTGAGAAGGAAAGGACCAGGTCATGATCTGAAGTATACCACATCAAGTATACCATGTCAAACATGGTGGATGTAGTTTAAGGCATTGGCATCTATGGCTGCCTATGGAACTGGCACTGCTATATAATGATAATGTGACTGCTGATGAAAGTAGCATAATGAATTCTGAAATGTTTAGGGCTGTACTATCTGCTCAGATTCAGCCAAATACTGCCAAAATGATAGGATGGCGTTCACAGCGCAGCTAGATAATGACCCAAAACAAAGGGCCAAAGCAAACCAATAAAATCTCAAGGCAAAGAAATTGAATATTCTTCAGTGGCATTTGGTGATATCCATGGGTTCTAGACATCAGCCAGTCATTGGCTGCAAACAATTTTCATCCAAGTATTAACAATAATCCTTAAATTTATAATTATGCTAACTTGTCCGATTACTTTTGGCCTCTGAAAATGGAGGGTCTGTATAAAAATCGCAGTAATTCCTCAATGTTCCATTTTTGAAAATAATTTTTGGCCCACAGATGATGACATCAGGCTCGAATTAAATCCAAATTTTCATCCAAATTAAACATTTCCTTCCTGAGCCTTAAGGGCCCCGAAAAAGGGTATTTTGGAGATTGACCCACATTGAGCCAAATTTTCTCCATATTATAAAGCATTCAGGATACTTATTTTTGCAATAAAAATGATGTCAGTACAGGTCACTTTAAAAACCACATTCCTTTTATTTCAACAGAGGCTAGGTATGTCAGGCAGGGAACTCAGAAAATTGATTTTTGGTTTAAAAAAAAAGCTTCTTTGAACATGCATAATTTGAAAATTATATAACTAAGGAAACTTATTATTGGGTTTAAAATTGACAATAGGTCCAGGTGGAAAAAAAACCCTTAAAAAAATCAGGGCATTACTTTTAGAGATATGGCCCTTCAAAGTTTTAGACCCTTCTGGAAGGAAACGTATTTGGAGTATGAACCAAATATTTTGGATTTTTCATATTGGGTCCATAATCTACAAAATATGTGAAAATGAAGTAAATCTGAGACCAGGAACTGGGGAGATTCTTTGAAATGGGTTGATTGCATATGGAATGACCCTGTCACTGTTGGGCAAAGAAGAAGAGGTGGAGAACATGTCCAGAGGCGGTGGGAGAGGAGGAAAGTTAGAAGTGTGGAGGTGAGAGTTGGATCTTTGAATGTTTGCAGTATGACTGACAAAGGGAGAGTGCCAGCTGATATGATGGAGAAGAGAAAATTTGACATATTGTGTATATAACAAAGTGGGAGGGAAGTAAGGCCAGGAGCATCCGAGGTGGGTTCAAACTGTTCTACCATGGTGTAGGGAGCAGGAGAAACGGTCTTAACATAATTCTGAAGGAAGGGTGTTTTGGGCAAAAAGGAAGAGAAGGGGTGTCTGACAGGCTGATGAGTGTGAACCTAGAAGCTGAAGGGGTGTCTGACAGGCTGATGAGTGTGAACCTAGAAGCTGAAGGGGTGATGATGAATGTCATCAGTGCATATGCCCCACATATAGTAGGTTGTGAGATGGAGAAGAAAGATTTCTGGAGTGAGTTAGATGAGGTTGTAGAGAGTGTACCCAAGGAAGAAAGAGTTGTGAATGGAGTGGACTTCAGTGGGCATGTTGGTGGAGCGAACAGAGATGGTGAGGAGGTGATGTGGAATGGCAGATGTGGTGAATTTTGCAAAAAGGGTGGAAATGGCTGTGGTGAATACTTACTTTCAGAAGAAGGAAGAGCACAGAGTGAAGTAAAAGAGTGGAGGAAGGTGCACACAGGTGGGCTATGTTCTATGCAGAAGATGCAATCTGAAAGAAATTGGAGACTGTAAGGTGGTGAAGGGGAAAGCATAGGATGGTTTGTAGGATGACTTTAGTGAGAGCTGAACTCAGGGTCAGATGGTTGAACCTGAAGGACTGTTGTGTGAAATTCATTGAGGAGGTGAAACAAGCATTGGATGGAGGTGAAGTGATGCTGAACAACTGGGCAAGTACTGCAGAAGTGGTGAAGATGGCTCAAAATGCACTGGCTGTGACATCTGGACAGAGGAAGGAAGACGAGACTTTTTGGAATTAGGAAGTACATGAGGAGGAAGAGGTTGGTGAAAAAGAATTGGGATCTTTGGAGAGATGGAGAAATTAGGAGTACAAGGACAAGGCATAAGGTGAAGAGAAATGTGGTAATAGTTGCGGAGAGGGCAAACAATGAGCTGTACACATAGTTAAACATGAAGGAAGGAGAAAAAGCCTCATCACTTGGCTAGACAGAGGATATGACCAGGAAAGAATGTAGAGCAGGTTAATGTGGTAAAGGATGCAGATGAAAATGTGTTGACAAGCAAGTAGATTCTGTTGAGAAGGTGGAGGGAGTACTTTGAGGAGCTGATGAATGAAGAAAATGGGAGGGAGAGAACGCTGGATGATGTGGAAAGCATGAATTAGGAAGTGTGATGGGATAGTATTGATGAAGTGAGGACAGCTATGAAGAGTGGAAAGGCACTTGGTCCAGATGACATACCAGTGGAGGCACAGAGATGTTTTGGACATATGGCAGTGGAGTTTTTAACCAGATTGTTGAATAAAATATTGGAAAACTAGCACGGTGACTACCCTTTGCTTCGTGACGGTAAATGCCTGAAAATACCAACAGAAAATGAAAGGGGGAAAATACGGTGTAATTTTAAAATGATCAAAAACTCAGCCACTGGTTTATTAGCAGTGAACGTAACATGCCATCGGCCTCTGTTTTCAGTGACATTTGTTTTATTTTTAGCAGTGAAAGTACCATGCCATTGGTCTATATTTTATTTTTTTTCTTTCAAGAAAAGAAAAAAAATAGCCAAAACAAAGCAGTGTACAACAGGAAATTTCTTTTCAGGATAGTGAAATCATTAAAAAAAAATCTTACCTTGCATCATCAAGGGCCCAGGGTATAATGTAAAGAAGGGCAAAGACCTTTTGAGATATTTGTTGTATCTCAGCCACTTATCTTGACTAAATAATAATAAGCTTGAATCGTGCTTCAACCCCAGGTCTTTGTATAAACATCCTGTCAGGCTGCATACTTTGGATCTAACTATTGAGTAGTAATTTGGCGGCCATTTTGATTTGTTTTCTGCCATTTTGGATACATCTTAAAAATTTATCAATATTGACTCCAACATGATAATATACATATAGATGGGCGTGAAGCACTAACAATTAGAAGAAATTAATTATTTAAACCAGCAAGAATGTGGTATTTTCCTCATTGGTGACCATTTTGAATTTGGCCGCCATCTTGGATAGAAATTATTTTGGCCCCTAGGCCAGATTTAAAGAGCGCATGAAGAGCTACATATGTGCCAATTTTGGTGCTTTTCACCCAAAATGAACAATAGGTTTGATATTCCGCACCATTCTGCAACACTAGTTGAAAGGTTTCTATATACAGAGACGAGAGGGTGCCTGAGGAGTGGAGAAGAAGTGATTTTTAAGAATAAGGGTGATGTGTAGAGCTGCAGTCACTACAGAGATCAGCCACAGCATGAAGGTATGGGAAAGAGTAGTGGAAGCTCGGCAGAGAAGGAATGAGCATATCAAAGGGACAGTGCAGGTTGGACAGCTTGGAGACAAAGTGAGAGAAGCGAGATTGAGATGATTTGGACATGCAGTGCAGAGGAGGGACCCAGGGTAGATGGGGAGAAGGATGCTGAGGACGGAGATGAATAAGAGGCAGGCTAAAGATGAGGTTTATGGATGTGTTGAGGGAGGACATGCAGGTGGTTTGTGTGACAGAAGAGGCAGAGGACAGGGTGCGATGGAGACTGATGTGCTGTGGCGACCCCTAACGGGAGCAGCTGACAGAAGATCATAACCTCTGGATGTGAAACCCAAAGTGACGCATGTTTAATCTCATTTTACTTCTGAAAAACTGTGCAAGCACAATTATAGAGAACACAATAGATCAAAGTTAAACGAGGTATTTAAATGTAATTAACATTTGGAATGAACAGCTGGATAATAGGGTTACCATTTGTCTTCATTTTCTGTTCGTGTTCCTTGCATCGC
This sequence comes from Chatrabus melanurus, assembly GCA_900302635.1. Taxonomy (NCBI): domain Eukaryota; kingdom Metazoa; phylum Chordata; class Actinopteri; order Batrachoidiformes; family Batrachoididae; genus Chatrabus; species Chatrabus melanurus. The sequence continues at coordinate 1,599 of OMMV01219316.1, read as the reverse complement.
CTCTCTTCATAATGGCAGTGCTGCTGCAGACATCAAGAATAAAAGTTTTCAGCTTATTTATTCACAAGGACAAATGCATGTCGTAGCCACTGTTAACTGGCAATTTTCAACCGCAAAGTTAAGATTTTTTTTCTTTTTTCTTATTATAAAGCTTTTTTCCTCCGCACGTCTTCATCTGTGCACACTTTCACCCCGGGTTGCTGAAGAAGGGCGACAGTGTCAGGTCTCGAGTTCCTGCGGCCGTATGCATGGCAGATAAAGAGCTAGCCCAGCTTGAATTTTTTTTTGGAACTTTCGCAGTAGCTGCAGGATATATTTTGCAAACATTTTCACACTTTGACGTGTGTGTAATGAGTTTAATCAAAGGAACAATGAAAATATATATATTTTTAAAAATTATTGCATAAGTGTTGAGTGTCGATTGGGTTAAATGGACATCGAGCTCCTCTCTCCCTTTTTCCAGTGACACATTCCTGTCCAAACCTCACCTAAAAATGTCCCGTCATAGAACGGTGTGTGATTTCAAAGAGTGATTTTTATTTTTTTTCCCCCAACATCCACCTGACACCTTTAAACAGAGTTGTCCATAAGTCGTGACAGGTGATGTTACGCCAACACATTTTTGGATGCTCTAGTTAGTCAGGGGACATTTCTGCTTGCTGCCCTTTCTGACTCCACCTTTCTGCTCCCGCCGTGTGTCATGGAGAGGGGGCGTGGCAGTGAAACGGGGATGGCGGCAGGGATCGCGATGCATTGCTGTGTTGTTGAAAACGTAGAGGACGGCGATAGAAGAGCTGTCCTGAATGGCTGCTAGATTTTAAAGGACATGAGTTCTGCACGGCGGAGCGGTGTACCTCATGGGGTTAAGAAATATTTAGCAGTCACACACATTCAGCACGCACACTATAAACACAATCCCTTGAGAGTGGGGGGGAAATTTTTTTTTCGTCATTCTGGTGTAAAAGAAAACTTAACTCGCGCTATTAGCATCATATAACGTCACTCACTCCCTTAATGTCACTTTCAGCCACAATGACAGACGGAATAAAGCAAAACTTCAAACATGGCTCTATTTATGGAATTGGCTTCCAAATGCATCTTAATGACAGACACCTCAAATAGAGAGACATCAAGAACGCTGCCTATTTATAGAGATACAACTGTGTCAGTGTTAATGCAGTTAAATTTAGCAAGGCTGCTGCTGTGTCCAATTATTATTAATGTGTCCAATTAGATCTCCAGCCATAATAGCACAGTGTTGGTTGGATGTGGCATCATGTGGGATTTATTTTTATTTTTTTTATTAATGGAAAAATGCAGAAGTTCTGTGATTGGTGAACATGGCAGCAACTGCCAAACCGTGGATCCTCTGGTCTCGAGGATTCTCTGTTCAATTCCCCATCAGACTGGAAAAATCACTAACGTCCCTTGGGCAAGGACCTTAATCCCCAAGTTGCTCCCGGTATGCAGTTGAGCGCCTTGCATGGCAGCACGCTGACATTGGTGTGTGAATGTGAGGCATCATTGTGAAGCGCTTTGAGTGCATCCGATGGAAAAACGCTACAGAAATGCAGTGCATTTACCATTTATTTGTACTTA
>OMMV01219305.1:0-15983 GCA_900302635.1 Chatrabus melanurus | reverse complement strand
AGTACCTGGTACCATACTGTTTGTATTTCTTAATGATTGATGTAAATGAAGTCCAAGACATATTCAGTGACTTGGAAAGAAATATTCATGTGTCCATCACCTGACTAGTCTGAGGAAAACTGGTTGTAAAAGTGATGATTTAATGCTTTTATTTAGAATAAATTGCCCCCATCCCAACTTTGTTTGGAATGTGTTGCAGGCCTTAAATGCAGGAATGGATGTATATTAAGAAATGAAGTTGACCACACAAAACATGAAATATTTTGGGGTCATACTGTCCGCAATGAAATAGATTTAAGTGTAAGGATCACTGAGGTTTTTTTTTTTTTTTTTTTTTTTTTTTTTTGTTTTTTTTTTTGCATTTTCCATATCATCACAAGTTTCTATGATTTAGGGTTTTACATATAATTTTTTAAAGCACGTTTTTTCCTCTTCATTTCATCAATTTGGACTATTTTGTATAGGTATATTGCATAAAACCCAAATGAAAATCCATTTAAATTACTGGTTGTAATGCAAAAATAAATAGATAAAATGGAAAACGCCAAGGGGGTTGAAGAGTTGAAGGAACAGTTGAAAGAAATCATTGAAAGTCCAGTGACATTGCCATGACCTTGATGTCCACTATGAGTGTATGTAAACTTCTGACCACAACTGTAAACTCAGGAATAGTATAAATTTTAATGCAATGAAGGTTGATTTCGACGTGAAGGTTTTTGGGATGATGCTGGAACTTGAGTGCACATATGAACGCTGCAGAACGACACTACTTCATAAACTCGACCCTTGTGGGCCTGTGGCGCTCTGCTTTGACCCGAGGCTTTGGCAGGGCAGGATGTGATTGTGTAGAGACAAGCTCAGGAATTCACCTCAGCAGACAGACAGACAGCACATGTGACTTTACCGCAGACTCTCAAGATTTTTTTCTAAAGCTGTGATTCAATCTACTTAAAACAAAACAACTGTTTTTGGCCAGGGAACCTTTTCCATAATTCTACTTTAATTTGACATCAGCTGACACTTAAATTGAGTGTAACTCACCAAAACCTGTGGCTCAAAACAAAACAGGCAGCATCCTGACCACGTCTACTGTGACCACATCTGGAGAGGACCGTGACAAGGACGAGCAAGAAATGAACAGGATTTAATGTCCTGTTTGACTCCCAAAGTTAAAAAGGAGCTGTAATAATGAAGACTAATCTGCACATGGCAGCACTTTTGCTGTCTTCCACTAAATTTAAAAACTACGCATAAAACAGTCGGCGGGAGATGATTGCTCTTTGTGATTCAGCTCGGATGACATCTCAGAAAGATGACAGAACAGAATTCTTGTGTTGCTTCTCTGGTTGTAATATTGTTCTGATCCCACCAGATCGCTCCTCGTAAATCAACACAGAGTTCCCAGAGGACGTCCAACAAATTCAGTTTGACAGTGAAAGGCAATACTTGGATGTTTTTTTTTTAACTGAACAATGTGGAAATGTCTACACCTCCACATGTAGATTGCTTTAGTAAGATGTCCTGAGAAAATAAGATGTGAGTCTTTTTTTTTTTAAAGTCTTGCTGTTTACATTCCCCCTGGGAAAGAGCAGAGGTCATTTCTGCTTCTTGTCCCAGAAACAAGAGCCATCCTGATTTTTTTTTGGAGAGAAGACTCACACCCAACCCAAACAGTAAAACTTGTGCATTCATGAAACAAACCTACAACAACAACAATGGTATCGAATTTACGTTTGTATCAGCAATAACGCTCAGTGAAGGCTTTCGCAATCTTTGTTTTCCAGATGTTGAAGATGTTCTTGATTAATGAGCAAAATTTCCAATGCCACAAACTATTGGATCGGAGGCTGCTCTTTTGCGTCGAAAGGAGCCTGCTGAGGTGGTTCGGGCGTCTGGTGAGGATGCCACCCAATCGCTTCCCTACGGAGGTCTCCCCTGCACGTCCAACTGGGAGGAGGCCCCAGAGAAGACCCAGGACACGCTGGAGGGACTACATCTACCAGCTGACTTAGGAATTCCTAGGGATTCCCCAGGATGAGTTAGAGGGCCTGGCTGAAGATAGGGATGTGTGGTCGGAGCTGCTTATTCTGCTGCCACCACGACCCGGATAAGTGGCAGAAAATGAATGCAAAGGGATGAATATGATATATTGACTCGGAATACGTTTTCCTTCAGTATCCAGTGGGAACTCTGAAGAGCATTTCTTTTTGTGCCAAGTACTCTTTCAGGTAATGTGTGCAACTGACCAATCCTAGTTCCAAGCAAAAGCAATTGATGGCACGCACAACCTACAAAAATCATGGGTGGTTGATAAACAAAAGTCAGTGTACCATATCGGGCCAGTTTTTCAGCTAGCTTGAACAGCATCTGTTTTGCACAGTAAGGAAATTTGGAAACATTCAGAATTCCACCTGGACCACATCAAAATATGATCACAATGTTTGTCTATTTTTTTTTTTTTGGAAAACTTTAAAGTCAGGCAAGTCCTGTTAAGCTTGCTAACATTAGCGAGCTACAGTGACGCTGTGGCAGTCTTTACTGTGCATCCGTCGCTGCTGTGGCAACAAAATGCATTGATGGTGATGTGCATATTCAAGATGATGAATTGTCAGCAGTGGTTTTACACTTAACTTAGTGCCTGCAGCAACCGAAACTGGAAGACGTTAGGAGAAAAACTATTGATGAATTAGGAAACATGGCAGCAACGTTTGAAAGAGTAGCATCACCTCAGACACAGTAGCAGGCAAAAAGTAAAGTATAGCGGTGCTAACGTGGTGCAATGCTTTTAGTCTAGCTGTCATCAACTGAAATTGTTCACTTTAATGAAAGCATTAAACTTTGCCAGATGACAAACATCCCTAAGACCAGTATTTCTTGATATGGAGCCATCTTAAATCCCTTACTGGAATGAAGAACTGCCATAACCAGCATTGAAACAAGTCAAGTCAATTTAAGTCTGGGAGCATGCGCTGGTGCTGCGCTTCACCGCATCCATGACACCACAGAACCGCCTTGGGTGCTGGATGGCAACCACCCAGGCAGACAACCAGTCCATCCCCACCTCTCGAAAGTAACCATCTATCTGCCACAGTCAGGTGAAACGTGGGCGTCCCCTTGACCTGCCACTGGGGTCCTCAACACTCAGACACCTATGCACTGGATCATGCACAGAGAAACACATGGCCAAAATGTCAACGCTCATGCTCCCTCACAATGCAAGTGATACTCCTCATCTTATTCTACCTGAGTAACCATTCGTTTGATACAAAGTCATTCCAGCAGTACCCAAGGATCCTCCAAAGAGACCTAGTACCAAAGACATCCATTTATTGCCTTAGGTCACTGGTTAGCGTCCAAGTCTCAAAACCATACAGTAAGACAGGAAACATCAGGACCCTAAAGACTTGGACCTTTGTTCTCCTGCAAAGATATCAGCATCAATATCAGGCAACCTCATGACTCTGGAAGCGCTTCCCAGGCATCTCTTGATCTCAAAGGTCAAGGACCTGAGACATCAATGTCACTGCTGAGACAAGTGAATGTCTCTACAAGTTCAACACTTTCACCACATACAGATACACGTCTGATGGCCGGGTCCAGGTAATCATTTAAAGCCTGGATCTTAGCCTTGATCCAGGACAATCACAAACCCAGACACTGATTCCTCACTCAGCTTCTCAAGTGCTGCAATTTGGGTATCCGCTGATTCTGCAAAGATCACGGCATCATCCATGAAATCAAGGTCAGTAACCTTTCCTCTCCAACAAATGCACCTAAGCTGCTTGATGAACACCAGTTTTCACTGGAAAAACTCAGAGTCTCTGCCTCTGCTCCATACAGCACTCACAGTGTCTGTGTGTAGACTGGCTATGATGTCCAGCAACTTCTTGGGGATCCCACGAATTCTCAGGATGTCCCAGAGAGCAGCTTGATCAAATGAATCGAACACTTTGCGAAAATCAACATAGGCTGCAAAGAAGCACTGCCGATATTCACGCTTGTATTCTATGAGTACTTGCAGAGCTAGAATGCGGTGGATGGTTGACTTCTTGGGTGTGAAGCCAGACTGTTCTGGTCGCTGAGCAACAAGTAGCTGGAACTGAATCCTATTAAGAATAATCCCAGCAAGCACCTTCGCCGGCACAGAGAGCAGTGTAATACCCCTATACAGTAGTTGTTGCAATGGAATGCATGGAAAAGTGCAAAAATAAACACTTAAACTCCTTTCAGGAAGAAAGTTTACCCATGAATCTTCCTCATATGGATAAGTGAGTCATTTAATTTGTTCTGAAACTGCAAAGGTGTTGTCATGTGACCTTCTTCATTGAAACTGACAAGATAATGTGCACTGTGGCAAAGCTGTCAGACTCAAGTTTCAGATTCCAAATTGGTATCTCTTTGATTATTATTATTATTATTTCTTTTTTGTAAATGTAAGAACAACAGCTGCTACTCTGCTCTGTACTGAACATGCCCTGTAATAGCACTACATTAATGCCAGACTGGTGGGGGTAATTAAGGAGACAAATAGACAGTTGAATGAAAATACTGCTTGCTGAGATGAGCATAATTTCCACAAAGATGGTGTAATGGCAATGCTGTTCATTCAAACATGATGACCTGCATGGAAGAAATGAGGGAAGACACTATTGTTTACACCATTGGAGTTACACGTGGTGTAATTCTAAGGTACTGGAATTCCTGGAGATTGATGACAAATGATGCATTCCTGGCAACAGCAGCGGAAATGCTTTGAGTTTACAGGGTATTGCAGTTGTACTTTAGTTTTCCTTTGACAAATTATACACTGCCCCCAGTCCATGGTGTTTTTAACTGAAACCAAAATGTAATTTTCCTATATAATAAACACTTAACTAAAAGCATGTGGACCCAAGCAAGGACCCATCATGCTTTATCATCACAATTATTGGTTTTGACTTTCATTTTGACACTAACGTCACCACTTTGGTACTTCAGAAAACTCAATCTTTCCAGCTGGACATTCTTCACTTGCATCTTCTGCAGTCAAAAAATATAATTGTGTGTTGAGAGAATCAAAAATTGAAGCCTTCTATAATTTAAAAGAAGAAAAATTCCTTACCAGCAATGACTGCAAGTTCAAATGGAGGCTACCATCCTGAAAACCACAAGAAGCCCGGGTTCTAGTGCCTAGTTTGCATTTAAGACCTACAAGTCAACGTGAGCCAATAGATTTGACAAGGAATTTTATTGTGAAAGAAATTCATAATCTAATTTCATACAAGTATATATATTTTTCCATAAGTTTCCTGTACACCTAATGAAAAACATTAATCATTTAAATAATAATGCTTTAGCCCTATTCGGGAAGGATTTGTTTTAAATGAGGATGTGAAATAATGTAATTTTACCACAGCAGTTCTTTAATAGTTATTGCCAAGTTGCACGGGAAATAAAGAAATAGAAGGATTGCATTTCTATGGTGCTTTTTCATCTGGAAGATGCTCAAAGCGTTTTACAATGACGCCTCACATTTACTTCCACAGCCAAGGCCAGCACCCATTTTTACAGCTGGGTGGACTGAGACAATGCAGATTAAGTGTCTTGTCCAAGGACACAGACAGGTAGCAAATATCAGTTTAAATGACAGAGATGAGAGTGGCTACTCAGTAAACAGTCCTGACGCACTGGCGCCAACCCTAAAAAAAAAAAAAAAATTCCAGGCTTCTGCCCTTTTTTCTTTTCTCAGGTGTGTTCTCAGCTCTGTGACAGAATGGATCCGTCTCTACAGTCAATCTCTAATGTCTTCTAAATTATCTGGGCTTTTTTTTTTTTTTTTTTTTGCTGTTTGCACTCTGTGCAGCAGTGCGCTCTCTGCGTGTGCCAAAGCAGAGCAGGTGGTACGAAGATGCACAGTGAGGGCATGCAGAGTTAAGGCGCTGACATTAACATGATCGCATGATTCCAGAGACGGTAGCTGTAATATATGTGAACAGATTGATACAGAAATTCTACGTACCATTGAGATAAATGTTTCAAGAGAATATGACGCAATATTTTTAACCAATATTTTTATTAGCTTTTAACATAGTAAAAGTACATAAATGTGAACATTTTAACAATTGAACAATTGAGATAAAAGCATATACCAAAATAACACACACATCGCAAAGTAAAATAAAAAAATAGTAATAATTTTAAAAAAAATATTACACACACATAAGCTTCTGTCAATGAAAGTATAATCCCTTCTTTTTAGCAAAATGTCAAGAGGATATAAGTGTAATAGAAATGTTTTTGCAGATAGTGGTAAACTGATATTAAAGATTTTGTTTAAGTTTTTTGTTTATGACGGAATATTCACTGATGTGTGTATTTGCACTGGCTTAGTGTAACCTAAGGTAATTTGTAACCATCAATTTACAGAAGGAGAAAGGCACCGGAAACTTTACTGACATGGGAGTGCACAGTCCATAAAAATGACTGAAATGATGTATTTTGATGGGGCTAAAATCACTGAGAAATTCTGGTAATAATTACATTACCTTACCTCCCCATGTGAAACTAGTCCCGTCTGAATAGGACTTTTGGTTCAGCCTCATTTTCATGTAGCTCTATTTGAGGGCATGCCCAGTACCAAGCAGAGTAACAACTAGCAGCTGTGTTATTCCTGTTTTTAACAAAGAAACTAAATCACCAATACCAGTTTGGAGCCCAGAACACTGAAAAGTTGTATCTGAGAGCTTGGCTACAGGTATTCCATGCGTATTTTCTTTGTCAGTTTCCAGGAATAAGATCATGTGAACACTTAAGGTTTTAGATTGATGTAAATTACTCAATTATCCATATTAGACAGTTTCATGTGCAAACTTTGCTCTAGAAATGAGCTAAAACAAAGTTTACATTTTATGCCTAATTTCTATGTTGGGTATTTTATGGCATACACAGTTCTTGGTTCGAGTACGAAATATGAGCTGGCGCCATATCAAGACATATTGGCCTTAGGGATGTTAGCAATCTGGAAATGTTTCACGTTTTTATCATTTAAGTGAACAATTCAGCTATTTATTGGTCAATAGCAGCTGGACTACTTCAGGAAATTCTATGTAATTTTGGAACTACTTTTGGAAGCACTGATGTTTGATATATTGCATCATTTCTTGTTAATGCATTAGTCAACAGTTTATCACAAGTCAAAATGTTCTCAGCTTATTTTGTAGCAACACATCAGTTTCGTTTTGTGCCTGTATTTGCAGCGGTAACAGCACTGCACAAACATGGTCTTTCTTCGGAATGGTGGATGCACTCCAAGACAAGATGTTTTTCACTGCAGCGTGGCGGCCTAGCGGTTAGTGCGACCGCTTTCAATGCTGAAGGTTCCTGATTCGAGGCCACCCCTGCCCATTCTCCATGTAATGTGGAGTTGCGTCAGGAAGGGCATCCGGCGTAAAACTACATGCAGATCCATGTGAGATCTGCTGTGGCGACCCCAAGTTGAAAAGTGGGAGAAGCCGAAAGAACTTACTGTTATCCACACACCTGACAGACTGCATCATCATGTTTTGTAAACCATGATTCCAAGGTGGAAAATGATTTAATAAAGGCATTACATTAGCTGTATTTTAATTAAGCCACCCTCTTTGCTACTATACTATACTCCTACTATATGGAAATATCAATGTTTAGCATCTGGATTGACATTACAGTCATAGCCTTGCACACACTAATACTGCGGTACCACTGGTAGTAACTTAAGGTGACCAGACATCCCCCTTTTCCAGGGACAGTCCCCATTTTTGGTTCCTGTCCCTGGAAATGTCCTTATTTTGAACTAAATGAACAACAGACCAGAACGAAAGACCGGACAGCACAACAGACATCTCATGTTTTGCTGGTTTTGGCCAACAGAGGGAGCTAGTTTTTCACTATAACAGCTTCATATCTCTCTTCTTTCTACTACTCACCACTTGCTTGCCTAGTTTTAGAGAAAATGGCTGTGTAAAACTTGACCGGAACCTAGCAAGTGTCAAGTGAGTCCATAACATCACTACAAATGTCTTTTCAAGCCAGCAGGTAAGCCAAGGTTAGAAGCAGGGGTGGGGTTATAAGACTTCTGAATCGGTTCGGATTCCGACGTCTTTGGATGTAGGCTACCATGTGATCTACAAATTTAGTGCATTAATTGTAACTGAACATATTTTATATGCTGTTTGTTTAGATGGTGGATGACATCCAGGACCCGGGGCGGTTCCATGGTGTGGTGGATGTGGAGCTGCGCGGCACCAGCGCATATTCCCGGACTTGACTTTGTTCAGCAGGTGTCCAGGCAATTGTGGGTCTCTGTAACTTCTTTCACAAATTGTAGATGGGGAATATGACTTGCCTTGGAAGGAAGGAAGGTAGGTGAAGAAAAGCAGATTTGAAAAATGTTAAGTCTTATTAGTTATGATAGCTTGAACATTTCTTTATCGAGTGTTCCACAGTTTGCCATAGCTTCAGTAAACATGGCAGGCTACTGTTTGATTTTCTGACATAGTTTGTAAAGTTATATGAGGCCCATTCACACATTAATGATGGGCCCGGCATTTGCCGAAGAAGAGTGAAAAGATTATTGATGTGGACCAGCCAAACGGGGCGGTTGTCAATGTTGGTCAGGCAGCGCTGGTGTTTGTCGTGGTTTTCAACATGCTTAAAACCTTCATGCTAAAATGGCGGCAGGAGTTGTGCCCGGCTACCACTATGGCACCGCTGCTAGTACGCCGTTACTGCTCCGTGCGCCTCCACCGCCACCCTTTAGCCCATATCTCATTGAGAGAGGACTGGTAGATGAATTTGTTTAAGTTTTTGGCAAACCGGGCGAGTGATTTCAGACTGGTTTAACACTCTTTCTACTGACCACTGTGGAGCGACTCCTGGGCAATATTTATTATTATTTTCACGCTCCTCTCTGTGTGTATGTGCATGTTCTCCTTCTCTCTTTCTCTCTCTCTCTCACTCACAGCGTTGTTATTGAACATATGTGATGGAGATATTTATTGTATTGAATAATTATTGACTTGCAACTATTGGAATATTTATTGATTTGTGTAAGGGAGAAGTTAAAGAAACATCCATGATGAACCCCTCCCGCTGAGTCTCTCTGTGTGTATGTGTGCGCGCACTCGCAACTCCCGTTTATCTCTCTCTTTTTCTTTTCTCTCTCTGTCTCTCTGAAGTGCGGCTTTAAAAAAAAAGAAGTAATATTGAGGAGACGACTGACACAGACCCGGGGTTGACTTGGTAGCGGTCTATTGAAGACTCCTTGGTGAGTAAAAAGACTAGTTACAGACTAGTTAGAGAAAAATTAGCGTCTGGATCCGTCTGAATCCCTTTGCCATGACAAACTTTGTAGCTGCTGTGTTGGTGAAACACCGGTAGCAAGTGACAAAAGCGCTGAGCTACGTCCAGGTTTTATAGGCTACGTCACGTGACGTCTCAGATGGTGATTGGATGATCAGCTCCACCAAGCTACGCTTCTGCTCCACTGAGTGTGGTACCAATGCGGCCGCCCTCTGATGGCGGCCGTTGAACTACATCCTGTGCAAATCAGTGGGGCGTCACCAAACGTCCAACTCCACCACTGCAATGGCACTGCCTGCTGGGCTATGTCCACCTGCGTTGCGGAAAGGATATTCTGATCCCTGGCGTGAGATTTTGGAGAATCTGCTACGTCGGCCAGCGTCAGCCACGTCACCTGAAAGTGCCTATAGTTAGTATCCAATTTTATCAATCGGCCATCACCATAGTTTATGACAGTGCAACTGTTACCATGGTCAAAATATATTAAACGGAACTGTCCCCCTTTGTTATTTCATAGATAAAAACATTGGACATTTGAATGATATACTGACCGCTGAACTAGAAATGTCACCGGTTTTCATTTCAGAAATCTGGTCACCTTATAGTACCCCAGTATTTGTTTAACCTTCTGTGTTCCCCATGACGACATAGAAATGTTGAGAGGAAGTAAGTGGTAATAAATTGTAAAAGGAGAACTGAGAGAGAGAGAGAGCGAGAATTGAAGGAGAGAGCGGAGGAAGGGGCAAAAAAATGTACGGAAAGCGAAAACGTGGGAGCTGTGAGAACGTGAGGCGGGCGGAGCAGAGAGTGATGCAAAAGGGCAGGATGGAATTTGTTCAAAAGTGAGAGCCAAGGCAAATGTGCAGCTGTCAAGGACTTTTGTTCTTCTTAAAACATCTTTGCTTTAAGTCTTTGCAAAACTTGTTTCAACACACAAGGCAAAAAAAAAAGTAAGTTGGGACAGAGGAGAAACACAGGGAGAGTGTGGCAAAGGAAACAGCAGTACTAAACAGGAAAATGACCAGACAGATTGAAGCGACTCGGCCAACAGACTGTAAAGTGGACAAAGTGGTGATCAACAAGTGGGAGGGAGGAAGGAATGAGTCCAAAGTAAAAAGAACAACATGACACTGGGGAAAGTAAAGGAAAAAAGCAAGAGAAAAAGAAAGGAGAAGAAGAATTAATAGTGTTTTTTCAGTGCACCGTGTATCCCTCACCCTCCCTGTGGACCCAGAGCCTGTGCACATGTCAGCGCGGCAGTGCGCATATGTTTCTGCTATTACATGATAGGCTGTGGAGAAAATATAGGAAAACTTATCCGTGCACACTCTGGGAGGGGGGGCGGAGTCAGAAGGGGGCAGAGTCACATTGACAAAGCTGCCTTTCCAACAATGAGCTCCACCTTCATCTGCTCTACTGGATGTGCCGGCCTGCAGTTTTCCAGCCAGGGAGCCCCGCCCTCCTCCTCCTCCTCCTCCTCCCTGCTTTGCTTTTGCTCTCTGTGAACAATGACAATATAAGCTTAGACTGATCCAGACACATCAGCAGCATAATGTAATTTTTTTTAAAACATCGGCATGCAACACGTACAAATGAGAATAAGCCAGTTAAAGGAACATGTGGCTATTTATAAGTAGACCAATGACATTATAAAAAAAACCCCAGCATATAGGGCCCTATCTTAAAGCCCTATAGTGCACGATCTTAAGTGCATAGCCCAAGTGTATTTGGGCGGGTCCCACTCCAATTTGCTATTTACATGGCGCGTTATCTGAGTGCAAATTATGGTGGATGGTGCAAAGGGGTTGTATGTAGTCACTGGGTGTACTTTGGGCATAACATGAAATAAACCAGAGTGTCATCTGTCATTCCCTTTAAGAGCTGGAGACTACTCAAGTGTGAAGTTTTCTGTCGAGTTAATCTGCACCCAATGCATCAAAGCGCATGAGTGCAGACCAGCCAACGTAGGACCCTGAGGTGAAGCAGTAGGGTGAAATTTTGGTATTTTTTCCCAAATAGGGTTTACTTTTTCATTCATTCATCCATTTTCTATACCTGCTTACTCCAACTAAGGGTCACCGGGGAAGGGGTGGGGGGCGGTTCTGGAGCCTATCCCAGCAGTCATTGGGCGAGAGGCGGGGTACACCCTGGAAAGGCCGCCAGTCCATCACAGGGCCACATATAGACAGACAAACACATTCACATTCTCACTCACACCTACGGTCTTTAGATGAATTGGTGACTTTAGAGTCACCAATTCATCTAACCTGCATGTCTTTGGAAGTGGGAGGAAGCCGGAGCACCCAGAGGGAACCCACCTAACCACGGGGAGAACATGCAAACTCCACACAGAAAGGACCAGGTCGGATACGAGAACCCACCCTTGTAAGGCGTATCGAAATACTTCGCCGTATGGACAGCAGAAAAACTCCACGCTTGAGTTTAGACCAGGTTTTTGGTGGTCTATGGTGCAAACAGCTTTCTCCTGCCCCGCACTAGCAATGTACCAACAGTCCACCTGACCACATCTCATTTTAAGTCCCAAACGCCCATGGGTGCACAGGTGAGCACAGATGTAACCGCTATTTACAAAATGTGGGTATTGGGCATGCGCTTACACTAACACTTGCGCTGTGCCGTGCACTGCATTGCATTGGGTGGAAGATATGGCTTTGCATTTTTGAGGCCACCCCTTAGCATATGTACAGTGAAATGCAAGGAACTGGATTTTTGGCATCTGCAGAAATGTGTCTGTGATTGATTCCCAAACAAACCCTCATCTTACCTTAGACTAGCCTGGATTCTAAACCCTTACCACCTTTGTGGTGAGGGTTGGGATTTTTACATTGTAGTCTTGATCATCCAGCCCCTCATTCCAACTCCACCCTCTCAATAGATGGACTGGATCCACATGTTTATGCACTGTGAGGAGGCAGTGACCGAGCCATAACATGAACATTAGACCATGATTGGCTGAGAGCTATGTCATCATCCTGTCCTATTTGTCTGCAAAAGCATGGTGACGTTGGAAAAGAAAATTATTTTGGCCATAGAAAAAGGCAAGACTTCATCACCGAGTACCTTACAGTTGAAAGCAAAAACAACTTGAATGCTTACAGTGTTGGAAAAAGTGAGATAACTAGTGCATAACTGGGTCACCGTTTCCTGGAGACCACAGCACAATCTGGTGGTCACAATCGAAAGACGCGTGTCACCATTCTGTTGTGACCGGCTCCAGTGGTGGAGGAGGTCTCACAGTCTGCGGCCGAGTCTACTTACATTGCAAAATACATAGAGAATGTCAGATTTGTTCAATTTCATTTGAGAATATTCCCTAAAAAGCCACTTCTCCTCTTTCTACCTGTTCTAAGGATGAAGAATAACACCTTTCCTTCAGTGCAAAATGAAGGATCAGTTTCAAATTTTTACATATTTATAAAAAGCATTTTCCAAAAATGGGCAGTACAGTGGCTTAGTGGTTAGCACTGTTGCCTCACAGCAAGAAGGTCCCGGGTTCGCTTCTGACCTGGTCCTTTCTGTGTGGAGTTTGTATGTTCTCCCCGTGTTTGCGTGGGTTCGCTCCGGGTGCTCTGGCTTCCTCCCACTTGCAAAGACATGCAGGTTAGGTGAATTGGTGACTCTAAATTGACCGTAGTAGGTGTGAGTGAGATTATGAATGAGTTTGTCTGTCTATATGTGTCGGCCTGTGATAGACTGGCGGCCTGTCGAGAGTGAAACCCCGCCTCTTGCCCATTGACCGCTGGGGTAGGCTCGAGCACTCCCCCCGGGGACCCTTAATATTGCGTAATATTATATATCTCTGTAATATTGTGAATATTTGACCTATGCTCTCTATGGCGGACACTGAGACATTGATTCATGCCTTTGTGTCATCTAGAATTGATTATTGTAATGCATTGTTTTCTGGCTTACCACAGACAAGCATCGGAGGCCTTCAAATGGTTTAAAATGCTGCTGCTAGAGTTCTCACCAGGAGAAGATTGTTTGACCACATTGCCCCGATTTTTCCCTTCCTTTATTGGCTTTCTGCTTGTGTGAGGTCAGATTTTAAGGTTTTGTTCTTAACATACAACATCCTACAAGGACTAGCGCCTCCTTATCTGGCAGATCTAATTAAACCGTATGTACGAACCAGTGCTCTGCTTTCTCGGGATGCAGGATTACTGTGTGTTTCAAAGGTAAAGAAGTCAGCAGGTCACAGAGCTTTTTCTTATCGTGCACCTTTTCAGTGGAATAGTCTGCCCACTGAGATAAAACAGTCTGATTCTATTGAGTTATTTATAAATCCAGATTAAAGACTCATCTGTTCTCCCTATCTTATAATTCATGTAGACTCTCATATAATTCATATAGACTATATATAGACTCATTTTTATGCTACTCTGGTGGAGCAAGGCTCAGTCTCATCACATCCAAATTCTGGGGAATGTTAGTAAAGCTTAGGACTATGTTGTCGGTGATCGCATTAGCATTGTGTCTGTTATTTTGCTGTTGTGAGATGGTGTTGCCGTGAGTTGTTTGCTCTCATTGATTGATTTCTGATTGTCTATGCCCGAGGTGGAGCGGCCGATGTAGCTGAAGACGAAGAGTCGGACTGCTGGGAGGCCAGGGCTTTGTGGATGTTGTGGATCCTTCACCTCACCAGCTGACCAACCAAGTCCTATGGGGTCATCTTTGATGGAGATGGGAGGACTCTGAATGGCCATGTGAAGTTCAGAAGCTGCTTGGAAAACCTGCTTGATGATGCCTGTATGTCTCTGAGAGATATTTACTGGAGCAAGTCAGACTAAGACTTTATGGGGTTTGGAATGGAACACTGACTTGCCATTTGTACTCCCTATGTTTGGTGATGGCTCTTTGCCATTTGGATGTTTTTGACCCATCAGGTTGTTGCAACTACTGGAGTCCATATGTATATGGATTGCTTAGCTGCAACATTTCTGTCTTTCCATGTTTTACGTTTCTTTGTTGTTCTTTGTTTTCTGTTATTGGTATTAGGGCCAAAGCACCCCACTGAGTCTGGTCTGCTTGAGGTCTCTTCCTGTAATCAAAAAACACGTGAGGGAGTTTTTCTTGACAACTGTTGCCAATGTGCTTGCTCAGGGGGTAGGTAAGGTTAGACCTTACTCTTGTGAAGTGCCTTGGGGCGCCTTATGTTATGATTTGGTGCTGTACAAATACATTGAATTGAATTGAATTGAATGGAATAAGCAGGTTTAGCAATGTTCAATGTTAGGATGCATTACCGCCACCTACTGGGCTGGAATGTTCTTCTTTTCAATTTCTGACATGCTAGATCTTATTTTTCTCACTGTTTAACTCCTTATGGATCTCCATGTAGAAGCGGCATGTGCGATTACACTACACATGGCCTGATGGTGGCAGTAATGCGGCAATACGATTTGGCAATCATCATGAATTGAGTGGATTCATAATTTAGTGCATCTCTATCAGTCGCTCGCAAGATGCACTTCTGGTGTTGATATTGACAGCGTGGGTTGCACAGATGGTGGAGATGAGAAGAACATTGAACCAATGCACAAATTAAAACAATGGCAGAATATGTCATAAAGGCATGACAATTGTCCAAATATATTTCTGGAAAGCCAGATGTGAGTTGTTTATGCTTTCTGTGCTCAGTAAACACATAGCAATGCGGTAGATCATCCATTTCTGGGTTTCCGATATCAACAGTGTTCCATGATGCTCTGCGCACTTTGGCCAATCTCTACCAACCAATAGGTGGCGTATCGTATTGTGAAAGCAGTCAATTACCTTGAAGAAGACAGAACCCATTTTTCTGCTTTTCAAACTTTTAGTGGGGGAACCACCCCCTTTGCAATCCCCTGACCCCACCCAAAACACAATCGGGATGCTCACAAAAATAAAAATTGGCCTCAAGCCATGGAGTCGAAAATGGCCACCAATAATATGATGTTCTGTTATTATTAGTTCTATTGGTTGTTGCTATGATGCATTTCATAAACATTCTAAAGGAAACCAGCTGTTTGGTGGCCGTTTTTGACACTATATTAATTTAAAACTCTTGCATGAAATTATTTAGGTGCAAATGTATTTATTGTGACCTAAAACTTTCTTCTCAAAGTCAAAGTCAAAGTGAACTTTATTGTCAATCAGACCATATAATTAGTGCAAGTAATTATACAGAGGATCGAAATTGCGTTTCCCCATTACTCCAAGATGTGCAGTACTAATTCTAACACACAGACATAAACAATAAACACAGTATATACAGACGGACAGTGGGCGTATACATTTGTACATAAAAGAATATTCACAGTGTGCCAGAACTTGATTCAGTTTTGAAGTATGTTACTGAGATGCAATAATAGAAGGTGCAATATAGCAGAGTGCAAAGTGCAGAATAGCAGCATGGAGATGTATGTAACCAAATATGATATTGTGCATATAAAGAGTATAGTACAGACATTGAGTTTAATTTATATTAACATTCAGTCAGTCTTTGTGGGTGCCAGGGTTGTCATGTTTGTTCATGGAATTTACCTGAGTGAGTTGAGTAGTCTGATGGCTTGTGGGAAAAAGCTTTTACTGAGTCTGGTAGTCTTGCACCGCATGCTGCGGTATCGTTTGCCAGATGGTAGGAGGGTGAACAGTTTGTGTGC
>OMMV01219302.1:0-18716 GCA_900302635.1 Chatrabus melanurus | reverse complement strand
TTGTAGGTGATAAAATGACATCATTTGTTTGTGGGTGTCTCTTCAAATTTATAAGAAAATCAGGCTGTTAAATCAAGTTTTTTTTAAAAATAATTTTATTATTGATTGATCATTGATAACTGTCTTTGTGTTGTCACGTACTAGGCAGTATAGCCACAAGGAAATACATTTTTTGTGTTTTTGTTTCTTTTTAAAATGAGGTTTGTAAATTACTGATTGATTGGTTACTTTAATGAAAAAGAAAACAATAATCTCATTTTATTTATGTTGCTTTTTTTTTAGGGGGGGGGTGGGGATTTCACATGATTTTCTGTTGACGATGATGCCTGGGGGCGTTTGTTTGTTTTAATTTAAAAAAAAATATGGGGTGCCTAAAACATTTGCACAGTGCTGTAATTCAGCACAAGATAAATAATGGACATATATAAACAGAAACATATTCAACAACCTAAAACCCTAATTAATAACCATTATAATATACTTTTATATGGATATTTAGCTGATTATTGAAGGTGTCATATTGTGCCAAATCACTTTTGTCTACCTTGTACAGTGAATATGGTCGAGGTTTTATGTCAAACAGCCTCACAGACCCACAATTCTACATCTGCATGTTGAAGCCATCCTACGATTATCAAAACGTAAGCCCGAAACGCTTGTTTTAGACTAGAGCCCGATCGATAATGTCGGCCGATATGAGCCTTCTGCAAACATATCGGTATTGGCTAGAGCCCGACCGATATATCGGTTGGCCGATATGAGCCTTTCACAAACGCATCGATATTAGCGTTATTTTTGCCGATATGAAAACTTTTATTTTGCCGAATAAACAATGCAGAAAAACACTTAGGCTGTTGGAAATGGTGTCATTACATAGTTTGTTCAGCAGAGGGCGGACTGACAGCATTGTTTACAATGCTGTCTAGGATAGGTGGGACCCCCATCACCCCTTGTTCATGTTAGCTACAAGAGACAGAGGAAAAGCGACCAGCTGCCATTCATTTTCAATCAGAGTGGGCACTTTATAGCGACAACAGACAAGTGGTCGCTATGCCGCTGGATAGGCGGGGCCAAAATAGACGAGAAGTCTATTTTATGCAAATGTTAAGCAAAGCGACACAATGACTGCCAATCTGACTGAAGGCAGCGTGACGTTCATTGGTTGGTTGCTTGAACAAAATAATCCAAGATGACGGAATATGATCCCAGACAGCTGTATTTCTGTATAAATCTAATACGTTTGGCATTTTTTGTCATATTTTGGAAAAATTTGTGAGAAATGAACACGTTCATATATCAGCAGATATCTCTTTTTTTATTTTTTTTACTCCCTAATATCGGTATCGTATCGGCCCCCAAAAAATCCCTATCGGTCGGGCTCTATTTTGGACATCTGTAACATATTCTGAGACACACCCATTCAGTTCGTCTGTACGCAGTTCCAAACACCCACACAACATGGAAGAGAAAGTGGGCGTGGTTAGCAGCAGTTCCTTTCCATTTAAAGAGACAGGCACAGAATCTGATACTTTCTCAGAGAAATGAGCAAAATATTTTTTTTTCCCAGAATGAATTACTTCACTGTATACGAGATATTTTTGTGTACAAATTTTAATACCAGTTTTTAAGAACCTGCTGGCTTATATTAGCTTGCTGTAAAGGTGCCCTTTGAAGCCTCTTCCACAGGCTTTTCCTTTTCATAACACAGCAAAAGTAGGATCATCAGGTCGTAAAGTTGGAGTTACCACATGCCATTTCTGAGAAGGTGGTGATTTATTTAAAACTTCCTAAATAAAATCTTAAGTTTACGCCCCTGCAGATGTTCAGATTTACGCAGATGAATGTGATGCTTCCACTCTGGGATGCAAAAACGTCCTTCCTGCAGAGACGCCGTTGTTTAATCTTTTGCTGTGGGCCGTGCGGAACACCAGTACATGCTTAACATACACTGTAAACAACTTACTTTTGGAATCTCCTGCTGTCATCAAACTAAACGGGATGGAGATAATCCCTTAGAGCTTTATTAAGAGATGCACATAAAATATCCTTTAACCTCGGAACTCCAGACTTACATTGTAAGAATGCAGGGAATTAACATATATCACACAAAATGGGATTTTTTTTTTCTCTGTTTGTATGTTCAGGTGCCCGTGGCTGGCTGTGACCATCTGCCCCGCTGTGCCACCATGCTGTGGCGTCGTCTTCCTCTTCGTGCTGGCCAACTTCACCATGGCAACCTTCATGGATGCCGGTGTGCTGCCAGTGGGTCAGTAGTCAAAGTAATGTTGCATTTGCAGGTAGAGATATCAGTTTGTTTCTCATTTGTGATTTTGCTATTTCGCACGTTTTGCAGCTAACGAAGATGAGGACAAGGAGGACGAATTCCGCGCACCGCTGTACAAGAATGTGGACGTGAAGGGAGTCCAAGTCCGGATGAAGTGGTGCGCTTCCTGCCACTTCTACAGACCCCCGCGCTGCTCCCACTGCAGCGTCTGCGATCACTGCGTGGAGGTTAGCGAGATTCAAAGAGAGGAGGCGTTGTAGTCAGATGGCAGGAATAAGCATGAAAGAGTGAAGGCGAACACTGTGTAAGGGTCCGAAATTGCAAAGTGAGGATGCACCAGAAGAGGAACGTGGATATAATGCTCATTAGAGAGAGAGAGAGCAGCTGTGTGTGATGGGAAGAGTCAATAACGGGATTTCTGCAGGTCGGACAGAGTGAATGATGGAAAGAGTGTGATGGTGGGAGGGCGAGATCTCATTAATCAGGTTAATCCTTTTCTCGGATCTTTTGTATTCTCAGTAGAAATGCAATTTGAAAAAGGAGTTCAGACAGCCTGAATTAAACAAGGTGTATTTAGAAAGATCTCCAGCCCATCAGTGACACAAAATATTTGATATGGACTGAATATTAAATCTTGTTTTCCTGGTGTCCCCCCCCAAAAAAAATGGATTTAGGACTTCGACCACCACTGTCCCTGGGTGAACAACTGCATCGGGAGACGAAACTACCGTTACTTCTTTCTGTTTCTGTTGTCGCTGACGGCGCACATGGTCTGCGTTTTCACATTTGGTCTCATCTATGTCCTGAACCACATGGATGACTTATGGAAGCTTCACTGCACAATCACGTATCCTCACGCCTGCAATCGCACGATTTTCTGTATTTTAACGTCCAAATGCTTTTCCTCTAATTCAGCCTCGTGTAAAGCGGTTTTCCTTAGCAGTCGATCCAGTTTGGCGGTGATCAGTATAGCAGGACTGTTTCTTCTCCCAGTTCTGGGCCTGACCGGATTCCACCTCTACCTGGTCTCCAGAGGACGCACCACCAATGAACAAGTCAGTTTGAGTCGGCAAAATGTAAAAGTACAGGCGAGCGTGGCGTTGTCATCAGTGACAGCCGCAAGGTTGTATAGTGGGGCAGATAACCGCAAACATCAGCAGGATCGTTCAAATTGTCATACAAGCATCAAAACTGCTACATGTACCCAACATGGGGTACTTATTAATAAAAGAACGTTAGCCAAGCAAAAATCCGACATGACTGCCATTTTGGTATGAATTTCCATAAAACATGATAATATGGAGCAAATTTTATGATTTTGATGTCAATATGTATGTATTTTAATGTGTCGACTACAATTTTCATGTTTCAGCACGCCTATAAACATCCTTGTAGCACAATTTGCACATTTTATTTGAAAATATAAATCAATTTAAAAAGCAGATCACAACTACTGAAGTAATATGCGTGGACTGTAGGGGTTTGGTTGCAGAGGTAGCACTTTTGTTTCAGCAGTCAGCCACTGGCACTGGCACTAGTCCTCACCACATACCCAACTCTCAGCTATGGGTCCACGAAGTTGTACACAGCAATGGCTACACCCTGTTTGGTCCAACAGCATGAATTTAACTCATGGGATATAAAATTGATTGTCATTGTGAAAATACATCTGTTTGTGTTATATATACAGTATATACTAGCAATAACCCATGCAAATAACAGGAATACATTTTTAGCCATGGTGAGTTTTTAAGCCAGATCTTAAGCCTTCTGGTGTATAATTAATAATAAGTTAAGTACAGATTCCACAGGTGTGAGGAAGAATTGCCGGAGCTGGAAAAGTTGAAAACTGTGTGAGCTTCCACAGACACAAAAACATGCCGTGTACATCGCAGTGCGCCGAATACTCACTGTTGTCGGTAAGTCCAAGAATAACTCCAAAATCTCGGGTCTATTAAAATCCAAGAAAAGTGTGGCTAAAGTGTAGATCTGTGCCAGGAGGCCGTGTATCAGTGTGTGTGGCTTATCATTGTGCGCTCAATGTGGAGCTTTGGTGGCACTGTTGTCATAACGCCATGGCCGCGGAGGGGGACGGTTGCATCATGATGGTCTGGAGATGCTCAATGCATGACGGGAACAGAACAATGGAGGAGCGGAGACTTGGAAATCGAAGTGCGTGAGAAAATTGCAAAATTGCATAAAACAACGGGTTACCCTGAAAAAAACGAAGTGAGATATGGTTTTAGCCTAATGAGGGGCCAACGGTAAAACATTTGGCGGTCAGTGGAGGGCGCGTATAGTAGTGGATGGCTTGGAAAGTCTTGGCGAAGTGGCTTTTATATATATATCTATATATATATATGTAAAATCTTTTTTTGTTACCCAAATCAGATTCGGGGGGGGTCAAAAACATATAAATTGATGGTAATATCATAAAAATTGGCCCATTCAATCAAAATATATTGGACAAAGTTAAAAATCACGCCACGAATGGTCGCCATCTTGAAATATGGCAGCCATATTGAACTTTCCGGTGGCTAACTTTCTTTTATGGCCTATCAGGTAAACACTTGCAAAATTTGCTGCTTGTATGACAATCTGAACGATTTTTTCTTATCTGCCTTACTAGTACAGTTCCTACAGAGGTAAAAATGAAGGTAGATTTTTGAAGTGTAGTGGGTAGCACTCTTGCCTCCCAGCAAAAAAGGTCCCAGGTTCAAAGCCCACCATGCCCATTCTCCATGTAAGGGCGTGCAAGTCTATATCAGATCGGCTTTGGTGACTCCAAGCAAAAAAGAAATGAGTTATTAGCCAGAAAAATGACATCCTGCTTAAAGATGTGGGGAAAATGTGACAGGGCTTTCTCCTACTTTCTACCTTTTGTTTGACAAACTAATGATTGTCAAACTGTAATATGAGTAACAGCACCATCCACTGGTGATACTTCAAAACTACAAGGGACCATCCAGAAATTCAAAGCCACTGAAATGTTATACTCAGTACAAATTTTTTTGTTTTTGTTTTTAGCAACTGCCATCTGCTTTTTAAAAGTTGCCATTTAAAATATTAATAAATATTATTGTTTGGTTTGGCTGAAGCATTCCAACAAAATTTGAAACTGGCTTTATTTTGTAATATTTTCGGTGTTCCTCAAGGCGGCACTTGGGTCAAAATGTGCGAGATCCAATGGACTGAACAACTAATAGCTTAATTTAGAAAACAATCAGTGGCTGTAATAGAACATTAAAATGTAACCAAATATACTTCTGACTCTAATAATGTCCCAACAGGTAACAGGGAAGTTTCAAGGAGGAGTTAATCCTTTTACACGAGGTTGCTGCAGCAACCTGGAGTATTTGATTTGCAGCCCCATCTCTCCAAAGTAAGAATTCTATTTCTCTGTCATATCTGAAGCTTTTCAGATCATGTCATAACTCGACGGCCGCTTCTTTGCCCTCTCTGTCTGATCTGTCGCACCAGTTACACAGCGAGACCCTGCAAGAAAACCGAGATCCACATTCAGCCTCCGTTCCTGAGACCAGAGCTCGACGGGGAGACCTCAGTGAAAGTCAGGGACAATGGGATACAGAGTCAAGATGTCCAAAATAAAGTAAGCACGAACATATTTCTCGACGTTTTAGGCGCAGAACTTGATCTTTCATGTTTTCTTGTTTTTTTCGTCTCCCTCCAGCGTTCTACAGCTGGAGCTACTGAGCTGTCAGAGATGAAACTGAAAACGCCACCACCAGTACCACCCAAACCGGACCACGGCCTCCTGAAAAGCCAAATATCTGCTCTGGATGGTACTGTAGGACAACCAGATCAAGCAATATTCATACAGCATCAACGTTACTAACATTAATGATGCCTCCATTTAAAAAAAATGCTGTAATTAATCCTGAGGTGATCTATTTTCCAGACACTGGGCACCATACCAAAACCATCATTCCCGTATCTATACCCACTGTTCCACAGCTGAGGCCAGTTTTGGACGCCATATCCAGAGGATCATCACCCATTCTTCCAGAGCAGGTGCTCATATTTACCTGTTCCCGTCATTACCATAGGATTAATGCTGTCAGTGAGAGGGGCCGCAAAAGTTCTCTAACTAACGCCGTAAAACTGCTACATGTTTACCTCTGACATTTTGGGTTCTGATAGATACAGGTGAGGACCAGTGGCCCTCTTATTTTGAGCCATGTCGGTCTGTTAGGTTGTGTGTGAAGCCCTTGTTGCTAATCACAGCGTCCTGGTGGCCACTAAGGCCACTGTTGCTTGTTAGCAGACTATGCGGACCCACTCAATGACTCAATCACGGACTGACTGACTCCATTACTCTATGCTTTTCTTGCTAATCGCAGGGAAACTGGATTTGTGTTTTGGCCAATGTTTGACATTTTAGCCTGATGTTTGTTGCACTGTTTAGTTGCTGAAGACATCCGAGCAGCAGGGGAACAGCAAAGGGCCTGATGTCAGATCTGAGTCCAAAGGAAGCCCGGTGAGACGGAGCCCCCAGGACGACCGGTCTGTTGAGACCAACGCAGTCTCCAACCCACTGCAGGTCAACTCTCTAACGCTCAGCTCCCGCTCGCTTGTCCTCAAACACAACAGTATCCACAGCAACAAGTCCCAGCTGCCTGGTATGCATGCTGAGGGTTTGGGTTCCAATCCCCTGCCAGGCTTGACCTCCCCTTCCAGCCTGCTAACCAACCACAGCAACGGCCACCCTTACGATAACCTCGTCAACCCTGCAGATCCTCATCTTGTGGCTCAAAGAGGGGCTCCTCCAGTGGGGTACCACCCACATTTTATGATGCTGAGTACAGATGGGTCTGCGGTGCCACGACCAGCTCCTCATTCCTACAGTCCTGTTTTTGTTGGTGTCACCAGACACTCTCCTCAACCTAGAGCTCCCTCACCTTCCTTGCAGGGTCTGACCTCCAGGGATCCTTCACCCTCCTTCCAGGGTTTCATTCAGAGAAATCCTTCCCCTGGTTTTCAAGGGCTGTTGCCAAGGGATCTCACATCCCAAGCCGCAACATCACAAGACCTAACCCGTCCAGGTCTGGGTATTCGAGATATGACATCTCAGGGTCTTCGAGACAGCCTTCGTGACCTCGGCCCACAGGGCTTAACTCCTCAGAAATCTGCAGCTGCACGCTATGACAGCTTTTCAAAAACCTTCATAGCATCAATCCACGAGAGAAGGGAAATGGAGGAAAGGGAGAGGATGCTGCACCTGCAAGCCAGATCTCAGGCCCTCTATGGCCCGGACACGGGTATCTATGACATCCCTAGCAGGCGCAGCCTGCCACCAGACAACATCCGACCTCAAGGTTCACGTGGACCAACTCCGCCGGCCTACGGCTCCCGTGAATTTCTGATGAGTACAGGAGTCCTTGGCTATGGGCTGAGGACTTCGCCGCTCTCTACCTCCTCCACGTCGTCGCTCACTCGGGGTCTTAAGCCATCCAGCTCGCCTCTGCAGAGCAGCAGCAGCAGCAGCCTCCATGGCAAAGGCAGATCATCTTCTCCAGCCTGCGGCCCTCCTGACAGACAGATGCAACCCCTCCCCTCCTCCACAGCCACCCTGCCCCGTATGCCCTCCTCCTCCTCCTCCTCTGCTTCCTCCGGCACCTCCTCATATGCCACCTCCTCATATGCCACCTATGGCACAACAAAACGATCCTCAATGACATACTCCTCCGAAGGGAAGGACTCAGGCACCCAGGGAGCCCTGAAATAAATTTTTTAAAAAAACCACTCTTTCTAATGGTGTGAATGAATCATCTATGCAGTGTTAGTCGCAGTCTTCACAGTTCCCACATTCTTTGTAAATAAGAGGCTGTCTGGAGGATGTGTGAGACAGAACTACACAATGAAGAATTCATTTATAAATATTGTTGTGGATGTGAGTTTCTCTTGACTGTCGTTAATCCAGAAAGTTCTACTCAGGATAGTCGTGCCTCCTCTTACTGACAACGAGGGCTCCACAGAGCTCGGCACATACAGATTACCTTATGTTTGTTTGTATCACTTTTGATATTGCTCTTGTGAACTGACGTGATGCCACATTTTGTTTGTCTCCTTCTGGGAAATCCCTA
This sequence comes from Chatrabus melanurus, assembly GCA_900302635.1. NCBI lineage: Eukaryota > Metazoa > Chordata > Actinopteri > Batrachoidiformes > Batrachoididae > Chatrabus > Chatrabus melanurus. Next base: position 10,328 of record OMMV01219302.1, on the reverse strand, counting down.
TTTAATAGGATTTTGTAGTAATTTATATGAATAAACCTATTTTGTAATTTCCTTTTTATGGCATTTTTCTTGTGTGACTGAAAGCACCTACACGGTACTACGACAGGGAGCTCTAAAAATATAAGAAAGGTTAGCAAGGAACTGTGCCAAGGCTCCGGAGTCCCCTTTAATTAAAGCTAAGCCTTGAAGGCTCATCCACCACATTATGGACCGACCCTGGATCCTGGTTTGCAACCATCCAGGCAGACATCCGGTCCATTCCCACCTCCTGAAAGTAGCCCTCTATCTACTGCAGCCAGGCATCCCCTTGGCCTTTTGCTGTTGCTGGGATCATCAACACTGAGGCACCTACACGCTGGATCACGAGTACAATAAATGACCATAATGTTGAAGTAACCATTAGTTTGACACAAAGTCTTTCCAGCAGTACCCTAGGATACTCCGAAGAGACCTAGACCAAAGACACCCAGTAGATGCGTTAGGTCACTGGTTACCATCCAAGTCTCACAACCTTGCATGTAAGCACCAGGACCCCGGAGACTTGGACATTCGTTCTCTTGCAATGGCATTGGCATCACCAAATGCCTCTGTCCAACAACCTTATGACTCCATAACCTGTTCCTTAGCATGTCTTGATCTCAATGGCCGAGGACCCAGAGACAGGAATGTCTTGGCAGAGATAAGTGAATCTTTCAAAATGTTTGACACTTTTGTCACAAACAGATACACTTCTGATGGCTGAGTCCAGGAGGTCACTGAAGGTCTACATGTTCGTCTTGATCTAAGAGGATCTCGAACCCAAATTCTTCAGCTTCTCAAGTGCCACAATCGGCATCAATTGATTCCACAAAGTTCACAGCATCATGATATAATGTTAGGTTTTCCTTTATGATGTCATGCAGCCAGAATACTGTATTAGGTTTTGCTTTATGATGTCATCGGGCCAATGGTGAGATTTTCCTTCATAGTGTCATAAAGGCAGAAATATTGAGTTTCCTTTATACCATCAAAGTAGAATAGCAGTTTCTCCTTCATGATGTCATGGAGCAAGAACATTAGGTTCTTGGGTGGGTAAGGTTACACCTTACTCTTGTGAAGCCCCTTGGGGTGACTTATGTTGCGATTTGTACAAATGAAGTAGGTTTTCCTTTCTGATGTCATAAGTCTGTTAGGTGTGTTTTAGTTACTCATTTTCAGGCGTTTGGCTAATGTTAGCACACAAACACCATCATAGGCTAAACGGCTACACAATGTAAACCTATGGACCAAGCTAAAAAGGTCATAGTAAAGCGCTTGTCGCCACTGAACAGACGAAAATGTCATTAGAAGTGTCTGGGAGCATGGAGCGGTGCACATGTGTATGTTTACCTCAGTAAATGTAAAGAAATGTTTTAAAATGACTGATTATACAGTTAGCATTTTATGTTAGCCTTCTTCCCGTTTGGCGCAGCCACTCTCCACTCAGTCCATACAAGTCGACTGTCGATGAGGGGCTCATTCCTGTTGTAAACAGAAGACACTTTAATGCTGATTGGTGAACATTGATTCCAACCTTTGACCCTGATCACTCATCTTTGATCACTGCTTGTTGATCCTGATCAAGGATTAAAAAAGATTGCTATGTGACACAGTGAGTTTTAATAAATAAAAGTCATGTGGTGGTTGTTGTACTGCCTCTTAAAGTCAATTTTTGCCTTACACTCCTCTAGTGACCAGTTTTAGATGTTGACACATTGCACATCTTGTCTGTTGCAAGCTGTGCTGCTTGTGTGATCCAGCAGGTGGTGCTATTGTGCGTAAAATCATAAAAAATAAAAATTTGACAAAGTCACTGACATAGTCAGAAATGAGTTTTCTGCCCCTTTTTGGAGACTCTTATGACTCTTTGAGGACTTTTATGACAGACATATTTCTGTTTTATAATTCCGAGCCTTAATAGACAATCATACATTTGCGTTGAGACAGTAAATGGCAATGCTTTGACAATGACAATGTTTTGTATTGAATTATTAATCAACTTGACCCAAGTTGAGAAAAGTGTAAATATGATAACAGAAAAAAAGACAAATTTAAGCTGCTGGCAGGGATTTACAACAGCTGATAGATCTGTAACTAATCCAAATGTAAAAAAAAGAAAGAAAAAAAGACAACTAACAGCCTGCTCAGGCTTCATTAAAGAGCTGACCAACAGAGCTGCAGCTGAATAAGAAATGTAAACAACACATACCAATAATCATTAAGGCCGGTTTAAATAAACAACATATTACATTATGTGGACTTGTCACCCGGGTGATCGTTTGAGTGGATGCAGACAGTGTCAGGAGAGGATCAGCATCATTAAAATCCAACAGAGATGTGAACAAGCTGCAGTTTAAATGAGTCATTAAAATCCTCTCAAGTATCTGTGAATCAGACTTCACTAAATGTCTAACTCCTCTTTCATCCCCTCAGCTGGCCTCAAACCATCTAATTCCAGATCTGGGAAGATCAGCGACATGAGAATTATGACCTGCTGTGAGTTTTGTGGAAGCATGTGCAGACTCACTAACAGATGTTTCAATTAAAATCATAGAAAAAGTGACTGAAAACCACTTGGTCAAATAGCTTTCTTCTCTGTCTGCTCTGTCAGTGGATATAAACATTTTAATCTATGATGTCATAAGGCAAGAATGTTAGATGTGAAATATAAAAGGAAAATGTATCTCACACATAAAGTACAGGTGAAAGGAAAATGTTTTATGATGCCATAAGGCTTGAACGTTAGAGATCAAACTTAAAACTATCTCACAATCATAAAGAACAAGATACAAAGAACAGTTTTGTGACATCACAAGGCAAAACTTTTCAGGTCTCCTTTGATCTACTCCAGATCTCTCACACACACACAAAAATAATAGATAAAAGGAAAATCTTTGATGATGTCATATGGCAAAATTGTTCGATGAGAAATCAAATAAACCCTAGCTCACACAAAAAGGATAAACTAAAAGGAAATAATTTGATCAATATTACAGTAGTGATCAAAGGAAAACCTCAACCTCTCACAATCACAAAGAAGATAAAAAGAAATCTTTTGATGATGTCATAAGGTCAGATTGTTTCTTTATGCATGTTGTTGAGAAGAGACAACATAAAAGCTATCAAACAACAATAAAGAATGATATAAAAGGAACATTCTGGTGATGAAACAAGGCAAGCATTAAGAAAGAGATAAAAAGGAAATATTTTAGTGATGTCATAAAGAGAATATTAGGGAATAGATCAAAGGAAATCTTATCTTAGGTGAAAAGAGTGAATAAAAAGAAAAACTTAGATAATAGCAGCAAATAGATGAAATAAAAATCTTTCTCATGTTGTTAAAGTGATTTTGAGATGGATCCTGAACATCAAATTCATTAAATTTCAAGGTTAGTCAAATTACTGGAGATAGAGGCCAAAATGTTATCTCTTGATGGTAAAGAAACAACACAAACAGTTATATAGAATCTGAGTGTAGATAGATGTAATTTTTGCTTAGGAATGGGGTAAGAATGATTCCTGCTAATTCATTCTCTGCCAATCAAGAGCGAGGAAACGCTGGGCTTACCTAATCAGCTGTGGGTGCAGCAGCTACACTTGGAAATGATCCGGGGCAGGTAACCAACCTCCAGGAGCAGGGTTGGTGACCCGTGCTCTAATTTTAAAAAGATTGTCATGATGGTTTATTTTCTCCAGTCTTTTCTCCTTCACACAGTTTCTGCAGCCACAGGGTAAAATGGTTGTGACAGTAATGATGACAGGGTGACTGTGTGAGGAAGGATTACAAGTCACAGAGGAGAGAAGCAAAAGTAATTCTGTGCAGCCTGTGGTGTGTGTCAAACCCTCCATCATGCTGGATTTTGAACACTAAAACAAATATATTTTGTAAAAAATTAGTGTCTTGAAACACTACATTTGAATTTCTCGTGCAAATACAACTCTGGCCAGCACTGTACTGGTTCGAGTATATTTTGTTCTAACATTAATCCATATGATTTGTGTTGTAAACTTTATTAAAATGCAAAATTTTCTCATGACCGTACAGAGAACTAGAAGTATGCTCATTTTTCAACATATCTCCTCCAAGGTCCCACAGCCCCCTTTAATTTAAGACCAAAAGCTAATTATAATCCTAAATCGACTTTGGTGGACCACCCTTTAGATAATCATGGGATTCGGACCACTCAACTTTGTTTCTGATTGCTGACCTGTGACCCTGATCCTGATCTTTGCTCCTGATCACTCTTCTTTGATCCAGATTGCTGCTCTTTGATCCTTATTACTCATTCCTGAATGCTGAGCTGTGAACCTGAACACTGACCTTTGACAGTGATTTTGGACCTTTGCATCAAAGTAGAAATCACTCAGGTTTGATCCTGATCACTCATATTGGTCACATTTCTGAACTTTGATCCTGATTGCTGAACTTAGATCCTGCTTGCTGCTTCAAAGGAATCAATATCAAAGTCCAGCATTAAGGATCAAAGGCAGGATTTGCCCCTTGATCTAGATCTGCACCAAAAATGTAATGGGCTCTTTTTTGACCCATGCTCCACCCCTCCACCATGTTTCATTAATAATAGTTAATTTGACACACACACAAAGCAGGTCACACAGCATCTATAGCAGAGATATCAAAACTGTGTGCATACAGGTGGCAATGCACATTGTCACCTGTTACTATGCACGCGGATTTGTGCACATTTATAGTGAGAATTTTGTCCTGCATTGCCACAGGTCTTGTTGCATTTGTAACATTATGGAAAAGGGAGCAATCATGCAAATCATCCAGAGGCTTCCACAAAGGAATATGGACTCCTGATTACCTTCTGACACAAGCAAGTGTCTTTGTAATCAATCTTTAAGTCATCTAAACCTTTTTACGATGCTCCTACAGATGCTGGAGGCTGACCTACATTTGTACCACTGCGGGTGCATGCATCTCTCTCTCTCTCTCTCTCTCTCTCTCTCTCTCTCTCTCAGCTCATTGATATGCCTGATCATCAGAGGCATCGCTGAACTGACTGATTGTCATTTCCAGCTGCAGTGCCACTGATGCATTTCATTTCCTCTCTGGGTGCTGTTGGTGTGATTAAGCACTCGCTGCAGTGACACTTGTCAAGGAGGAATTGGATTAAAGCACCCTGCTTTGTTTGTGTGTGTGTGTGTGGGTTTTTTATAACATTACATTATTTATAAAATGCCTGGGGATTGATGTATTGTAGGGTTACTTCAGGAAAAGTGGTCCTGATGCTGCTGTTCCTGCAGCCGCCAAAGGGGTGCAGCAGGACTGTGAGGCTGATAGTCAGGTGTTGTTTTTGATTTGCAGTCTGGCGGCAACGCTCTCAAACTAACTGGATCCCGTCCAGAAACAGGATTTGCACAGACCTCAGCGCCACTTTGCTGCAAATTGAACTCTGCAATTAACCCGTGTTCAGATCATCTCTGAACACATGAAAATGAAAGATGACCTTTAGTCCTTTGAAGCCAAACGGTGACCTTTCACTGGTATTTCCAGCGTTATTACACACTCTGTGTGACAGAAATAGGAGCATCATTCAATGCGCTGCTGGCAGCATTACATCTTTTTTTATGCACTCTTCATAGATATTTTGTCTCTGTGTTAAATTGAATTAGCCTCAGCTCCACACGGCAGCCTGAACAGAGCAGCGGTGGGCAGTGCGGGGGTTTAATTAGGATGAAAATCTGCACGACTGCAGAAAAGTGATGAGAAATGCCCGGCCGTGCACTAAAGATGTGTGGGCATTTCATTGCAATTAATACAGCACCATGCACAGTGTAATGTGAGATATTTATTTGCTGTTTGGAGCTTGGATGTGTGTCTGCAAACACTATATTCACTGTACTATGCAGCCTGTGTTCATCCCGGGGTGTGGAGATAATATGCAGCAATAATTACATTCATCTCTGTCATGACGGAGACAATTTGCCATCCAGTTACTGTCGGAATAAAAAAAAAAGATACATCATCTGTTATGTGGACAGCAACAACACAATACAACATTATTTACACATCAAAACGAGCCATGTGTGGGTGTTCTGCAGACTCCGACATGGTTAGGATGACTTTATGTAAGTCTGTGTGAGTGTATCTGTTTTTATGTTACGCTGATATGTACACAGTATACAATGATTATGATTATGATACAGTGATTATGATTATGATGTCATTTTTATAGCCGTTTATATTTTAGGATTTTTCATTCATATATTTGCATATTATTGTCAATGAAATGATTTATCTTGTGAAGATGACAACTATTAACAAAACATAATATGCACTTGATACTTACACCATAGGTACTCTATGGGGAGTAGATGAGCTGATTAGATTTTAGGATTGTTTAGTGCATATAGTAGCACAATAAGAAGAAAGTATTTATTCTGAACATGACAACTCATTAATATAATATAGTAGGCACTTGATACCTATACCATAGGAACCCCTGGGAAGTAGATGAGCTGATTAGATTTTGGAAATAATCTTTACTCAGATTTAAAATTTGATACCAAATAAATGCCGTGGCCAAGGGCAGCTTTTTACAGCTCAGAGCAATTTCCAGGCTCAAGTCATTTTTAAGTCCATCAGATCTTGAAAAGGTCATATATTCATTCATTCATTTTCTATACTCGCTTACTCCAATTAAGGGTCACGGGGGGAGCTGGAGCCTATCCCAGCGGTCATTGGGCGACAGGCGGGGTACACCCCTAACAGGCCGCCAAAGTCATACATGCTTTCATTTAATCTGGACTACTGTAATGCACTGTACACTGGAGTTAGAGAATCATCTCTTGCTCGTTTACAATTAGTCCAAAATGCTGCAGCCAGACTACTGTCTGGGACTAAGAAGAGGGAGCACATTACTCCAGTGTTTGCAGCCTTGCACCGGCTCCCTGTGCATTACAGAATCCAATATAAAGTGGTACTGCTTGTTTTTAAAGCCTTAAACGGCCTCCCCCCCCAATATGTTGCTGATATGCTGCGCTCATACATTCCCTCAAGGTCCTCAAGGTCTGCATCTCAATTAGTTTTGACCGTCCCACGGTCTCGGATCAAACATAAAAGAGACCGTGCATTTGCTGTCGTTGCACCGAGACTTTGGAATGATCTCCCAAGTGATCTCAGACATATCTCAACCCTGACTGCTTTATAAATCTAAGCTTAAGATTCACTTTATCCGTTTAGCATTCAGCAACCGCTGATCCTGGAGCTGGGATTAAAGACAGTTTTTATTTTATTGTTGTGTTATATATATTTATTGACACAGATATTTTGAAATACAGTGATATACTAATTAGCCAGCTTAGCTTCCAATGCTTCAGAATGCTTGATTAGAGAGATTTCATACTAAGAATGTTTGCTGACATAAAAATGATGGCATGCACAAATAATCAGGTTTGTAATTTGCATGCCAACAATCACAGCTAATAATACATTATGATAGGCACTTCATATATGGGTGTATACATAACATTGAGACAGATCTGGAATTATTCTTCAATCTATGAGTATTATTACTTGATAGATATGACATATTTAGCAGCCTTTCCTTATTTTTAAAAGATGGAACTGTCTTAATTAAATATGCATAGCATTTTTGCACAGTTCTTTTATCTGTTAGAAGATGCACAGATATTGTAATTACAACCTGTAAAGTCTTAGAGGAACATTAAGCAATTTAAGTGCCTCTATTTATAACCTTTTGTCACGAGTGCTTTCACCTGGTTAGAGTTTGGTGAAGGCGCTGAAATGAATGTTTGGAAATATCACCCAGGCATGTTTGTTTGTCACATCACAGAGAGAGTTAAAAGAGGGTAAGCTCATCGGGAAGAGGGGATGAGAGCAACGACATCGCTGCACAAGTGAGATTCTTTAAAATCGTATTTAAAAACCAAAAACCTGAGCTCAGGTTCTTGTGCTGCAAGATGTTTGCAGTATTATTTATGTCTGCTATAAAAATTATACAAATACTGTGGCTGCAGCTGCAATCATCAGATGCAGATGTCATTAGAGACAAATATGTAAGAATCTTTTTTAGCGCTTTTTGTCATGGACTAGAATTGATGAAAAAAACACAACCAGGCACATTTTTGCCATACAAGAAGATTTTTGGTGTCAAATTATTTACAACATGCAAAACCATTTCCCTTCTCCATTATGTCACCAGAATTTGAAACATACATATTCAACTCAGATTTTCTTTTTTCATTCTGTTGAAGTTATCTCTACAAATGAACACAAGCAGCGGTGGCCTTGGTGGCTTTGATAATGAAAGAAACTGACATACACTACAAGCTCATTTCATGCTACATATAACTTCAACTACACCTGCCGCTAATTTCCATCATGCACGTGATGACGAGGTTATTCCCTGCAACAATCCCAGGCGTGTCCAGCAGGTAGCAGACAGGTATATGGTATATTACATCATCAAAACAAACTTGCTTTTTGTATTCTGGTCCTTGATCTGGTCCTTCAACATTCACCAGATTTTAATCAGTTTATCCTCATTATCTGTCCTTTTTAATTTGGACATGTACGAGATGGTACCATTTTTTTGTTTGTTTTTGAGTTATTGTATTAACGTCCTGGAGGAGGATGGACTCATTCATTTTATCTGGTTACATGTTATGTTTTACAGGGTACATGCCTCGGCTTTTCCAAAACCTAGGAAATTTTGCTGACTTGTCACTGAAGTACAGCGATGAGTCATTTCAGCGGAGTCAAATTCTGTCATTTTTGGGAAAAAAGTGTACAAAAGGAGCAAATAGAAAATTTGGGTCACTGAGAAAATTCAGCCCAAAATCTTGGTTTTATTTGGGTTAAAAGTTAAAACTAGAGTTTCTTGTCATTTTCAGAAAAAAATTCTAAATTACATCAAATTGAAACTTTGGGTGTCTGAGTAATTTAAGGCCTGAGTAGTGTCTAAGTTTTATCGTCTTCGGCTGTTACCATGGTAACACTTCAGTTACTGACAATGTGTTCCATTAGATGTTATACAAATTTGTTTCTTGCAAATAATTTGACAACAAATTTAAGACAGCAGGACTAGCATTTCTTGAACATGGATACATGCACAAATATACAGACAGGTAGAATATACTCATAGTGCACAACATCATTTTTAAAATTTTCAGTTTAATTCATCCGACTGGGTCATGCAATCATGCAAAGTGTGGAATGCTGGACCGCTTTGAAAATAAGACAAATGCAATGAACATATACAAAAAAGCCTCTACAGTATGACACTGAGGCACATTTACTGTTTGTCTGTAATAATGAAGTCCAGCTGAGTGAAGGTGATAAATGAGCATATGTGCAAGACAATAAATCAAACAGATGTCACACTAATGCAGTGGAAAATAAAGAATGGCGCACAATAACATTCAAATCTTAAAATGGTGCAAATATCTGGAGGCTAGGGTTGTGTCATCAGGGGTACTGTCACTCAGCAATTCTCCCTCCTTTAATTTAGGAGTGGGAAAAAAGTCTTTATGAGCTAAAACTCAACTGTGGTCTGTTTTTTCTCAGAATGTTGAACCAGTTTGTGATACTACATCCAACAACAAAAACTCAACATAAATATGGATTAGTAATGTAACGGGCACTGTTTCACTGCGGATGTAGCAATGAAATAGTTTCGCTTTTCAGCCTGTAGATTTATTTATTTTTATTTGATATATATATCCTCTCTCATTGGGTCTGCTGCCCTAGCATTCCATCAATTCCATGTTGTCAGTCCTTGTCCATGTATGCCATGTTCCAGTAGCCCATTTCTCATCAGTATGTCTGGTTCCCCAACATCTGACGCGGACCTTGTACTGAGCCGGTATGGCTTTAATTATATGTCTCTCGCTCATGTTCCGAGGTAGGCTTAGGTAGCATAGGGGGTCTAGCCTGGGGACCCTTACTGGATGTATGTCCTGACTGGGGTTTGAACCACTCGTCTCAGCTCATCATAAAGAGTGGATACGGATATCGATTCAGGAGTGGAGTAACCATCAGCCACCTCCTGTACATGGATGACATCAAGCTGTACGCCAGGAGTGAGCGAGACATCGACTCACTGATCCACCTCACCAGAATCTACAGCGAGGATATCGGGATGTCATTCGGACTGGATAAGTGCGAATGGTGGACTGAGGGGGTGGAGGTGCCAGAAGGCAGGATAGCAGACATACAGGACAGCTACAAGTACCTGGGTATCCCACAGGCCAACGGGAACCACGATGAAGATGCAAGAAGGTCAGCCAAAGCCAAATACCTCCAGAAGGTAAGACAGGTGCTG
>OMMV01219295.1:0-11327 GCA_900302635.1 Chatrabus melanurus | reverse complement strand
TACGGTTATTTTCCATAATTAAAATACAGTTTGTAGTTGTAATTTAACACGATTTTGCCTTATTTTTTATAAATGTTGCCGCTCCTATTGCGCCGGCCATACTCGGCACTGACAAGACCGGGAAGTGAACCTCCGGTCTTTGGGGGGCAGCTGCGCCAAGCCAAAGCTTGACGCTTAGACCGCTGCGCCACCGCGGCGCTCAATTGTAGTTATTCTCAATGAAAACATTAGTCAATTAACAAAGAAATTATAGTAAAAGTACAAATTAAATAGTTATGTTACTTTTAATTTCTCAGTAACTTTAAATTATTTTTTACTTTTTTTAGATTTTTAAAGTTGAATTTTACAGTTTATTCCCTTAAATAACAGACAAATATTTGTGAAATTACAATATATTTGTGAACGTATTTTAACAATAAATGTATGTATTTCTAATAACAGGAATATTGTGTGTTTTCACAGTTACAGTGATTTCATGTGATTTTACATTTGACATGTAAAATCACAGTCTCCTTTTGTAAATTAAATGGTATTTTAAAAATACAGACAAAATCTGTAAAATAAACAGTAAAATTCTGTTATATTACAATTTTTTTTTTACAGTGTGCTGCTCCCGTAAATAATGTGCTCACACACAATCTGTTTCCTTGCCAGAAAACCTCTCATGTCTGTCACCTACTGAGTCCGCCATCCGAATAGCAATGTACAAAGTGTGCACCGCTCTTAAAGGGAATGACAGATGACAATCTGACTGGTGTAATTCATTTTATGCCCAAACCGCACCCATGATTGATGAAAATATAAATTACAACCCCTTTGCACAATGCGATTTAGTTTGTGTTCAGATTGCGCATCGTGTAAATAGCAAAGTGGAGTTGGACATGCCTCAAATGCATTTGCATAATGCACTTTAGACCATGCACTATAGATCATTAAGATAGGGGCCATTGTGTTTATGAACCTTAAAGACTAATTGTGGGATGTCACATGTAATGGACAGACCACCTTGCAGCACTCCACTGGGGGCCTGACCCTGTGTCTGTCTGTCTGTCTGTTACAATGTCCTGCCAAGTGACCTTTCTGTACTTGGGTCATATCTCAGCAAACACTTAAAACAGAGACTTGATGTTAAGTTCATATGAAAGGTCTTTGGAAGATATATCAATTTGGTTTTTATGCTAACCATGGTTGCTTGGGAAAAATTCTTTTTTGAATATCTCAGGAATTACTTATGGTATACACTTGATGTTTGGCTCACATGAATGTTCTTTGGAAGGGCTTTCATGATATGTTAATTTGGTTGCTATATTAACCATGGTTGCTAGGGAAAATTTCTTTCTTGAATATTACAGCTTCTACTTAAGCTAGAGAATTGATGTTTCGCTCTCATGAAAGGTCTTCGGAAGGGCTTCATGCGAAAGGCCTTTGGAAGGTCTTCCAGGCAGTGTTGATTTGGTTGCTAGGGTAAACAATGGTTGCTCGGGAAACATCCTTTTTGAATATCTCAGGAACTAGACACTTGATGTTTAGCTCATATGAAAGTTATTGTATATTGACTAAGTAATAAAAAAAGGATTGTTTTGTTTCTGTGAAAAAAATGGTTGATTTGTGGTTCTTCCACCCTGGCAAATCCCACCTGTGGGGCTTTAGGCACTGCTTCTAGTTTAAGCAATTGCTTTGTAAAATGATTCACTGCTTCAATATGCTCTAAATTCTACAATAGCAACATTTAATAGTAGATTGTCAACATATAATTTCAAGACTGACAAAATTGTTTAAATATACTGAACTGCAGATTGGTGGTTGATATGAATAGCAATTTTATATTAAGTAGCTCTTACACCTTGCTGAGGTTGGTGCTGAGTTTTCCTGAGCACTGCCTTGGCACAGCTCGTGTGTGTCTCTGGGGAAGGTCGGCATGCTGCTCAGCACAGATCAACACAACTCAGAAAAGCTCGCTTATACTCCTGCTAGTTTTGAACATGTTCAAAATTTTCTGGAGCTTGGCTGGAATCCCAGCGGCCTCACATTCAGCTTGGTGGAGGCTCGCTGCATGTCAGGGTCCAACGTTCATGCCAAGCACAGACAGAATCACTCAGACATATCAGGAGTTGAGGAAGGCCGCACCTTTCCCATGCCTTCCCGAGCCGAGTGCAAGTGAGGCCGAGGTGGCTGGGAGTCCATTGTACTTCAGAAAAAAATGGACTTTTCCCGAGTGGTGTGCCTGCCCGGGAGGACTCTGTGCCAAATGTGGCCAGGGGGGAGCTTCTCTGGGGCAGTCAGAGGAGGTGCGCCGAGTTGTAGCTCGGCCTGTCATGCTACAAAACAGCGCCAGACTCGAGTGGGTGTAACAGCAGCTTTATTCAAACCTGACATATCACTTTGAGTAAAACTGTTAACTTATATTGAGAATTAGCACCTTTAAGGTGAGTAAATTCAAAATATCTACGCAGCTGCCTGTATCAGTTTTTAAGCTTTCTCAACTTTTTCTTTTTACCAGTAAGGAGAACACTCCCTGTCTGCAGTTCCTCGCTACCTAAAATCTACTTCCAAGACCTAACTGGAAGATGGACTTTCACTGCAAAATTTTAGCTGTCAGTAACATCGTGCCTTCTGCAGAAATAAGCACATGAATGCAGATGAGGCCATTTGGTGCAGCAGGGCATTTCCCCTGCCATATTGCAACTGAACTAATGAGTGAATAAAATGCCTACTATTTTAGAAAAAAGCAGACGAGGCAAACTTGGAATTTCAGTGGAAATGAATGAAATTGCTCTGTTTTACTGGTTTGAGGCTGCAGGGAAATACAACCATAACCGAGGTTTCAGCACTGAGGGGGAAACGGGAAAAGTTGAGCCACATAATGTCTCCACAGCAACAATCAGAGCTGAATGCATTAACCACAGAATGATACCCAACATATTCGGGGGGAGCAGCATGCAGGAGCAATGAAGAGCTACCCAAAGCATATGGTTAATGTCACCCACATATGGGCACACTCTACGCAAAAGTCAATCTTCAACAGACAGATTTGTTGATTTGACTCTCCCAGCCTGCTTCTCCCCCCGTGGCCCGTCTGTCTTTGCCTGTCAGCAATTTATTCTCAAAAGATAAGCACAAAAAGAGAAAACCTGCACGCACCACAGCCAATAAAGGTTTCATATGTCTGTAATGTGGCAGAACTTTTTGCAGGGCTGATAATTCACAATGCCTGCCAAGCTTATTATCACACCAAAAGCTCGAAAAAAGAGAAAGCAACATGTCTTATTCAGCCTGAGAGACTTTTTTTTGTTTCCTTCACAAGGCAGCGACACATCCTTTTCAAAACGTAAGCTGCTTTTTCGCCAGAGAAAGTATGAAACATTCAAGAAGGCTGTAATTATCGGGATAAGTCAATGTTCTGCCAAAAATGTTAGAGGTTTGAAGGTCAGCCCTTTCTTTCCTGTGGAAGTAGTGAGTGCACGTGTGTATCAGGAGTGCTGGCATGCGCTCACACACAGTTTGATAATGCTGCCACACACCCACGAACCATATGGTCTTTGTCAGAATCTCTTGACGACTTCCCCTCTGCTTTCCCTACTCCGTGCTGCAGCGAGCCAAACGAACTCTTTCCCGTCGTCCTGACACTCCGGCACAAATCTGGCTCTTGGAAACGCTGAGCCGTGGGGAATACAGCGATTTAAATTGTTTAGACAATACTTGCAGTGCATTCACCCCAGTCTCCAGACTGTAAACACAAACCAGCTGTCTCCAAAGTGTGATACTTATTCGGTGACTGATCTCACCACCAGATAACTGGGAAGGAAGGGGAGCGGAAAACGAGATGAGGAACAAGAGGCTAGCACAGTGTTCACAAACTGTCATACATAATTAGAAATATACACTGATATATGACTTTGTGGATGCAGACGTCCACATGGAGAGAAAAGTTCTACTCATACTTGGTGTCTTTAAAAATATTTATCCAGAATGACTGCAGACGAGCCATTTCAACATTTATTATGGTACCAGGATTCATATTGGAAGTTTTAATTAAAAATATCAGTAAGTATATTTTAACTTGTCAAAACTACATTCTCAAAAATTATCCTACAGCTTGCATGGAGAACATTCATTCATCCATTTTCTATACCGCTTACTCCAATTAAGGGTCACGGGGGGCGCTGGAGCCTATCCCAGCAGTCATTGGGCGAGAGGCGGGGTACACCCTGGACAGATCGCCAGTCCATCGCAGGGTCACATATAGACAGACAAACACATTCGCACGCTCATTCACACCTACAGTCAATTTAGAGTCACCAATTCACCTAACCTGCATGTCTGTGAAAGTGGGAGGAAGCCGGAGCACCCGGAGGGAACCCACGCAAACACGGGGAGAACATGCAAACTCCACAGAGAAAGGACCAGGTCGGAAGCGAGCCTGGGACCTTCTAGCTGTGAGGCAACAGTGGTAACCACTAAGCCACCGTGCCGCCCCATGGAGAACATGATTAAAGACATCTATAAGTAAATGATGACTATCCAAAATGTGAATTTTAATTGATAGAGGTAAATTATTACTTCTCAAAATTGCATTTCAGTTTGTCTTCACTGTAGATCCAACCCAGAGACTGCCCATCGCATACGCGGTATAGACAAATGCTAGGGGCAACAATGACCAATAGGGGGTGCCCTAAATAAAGGGAGAACTTTTTAACTTACACTTTTTTAGTAATACTATTTTACTGGAGCATTTGATAGTAAATGTTACAAAAACACGTAGATGATGCGTTCACGTGTCACAGTCCTCCGTAACACCAGGTGGTGATAATAACTCCTTAAGTACTTTTTGTCTACAACCATTCCTATTAACTAAACAAGAAGTGAAAGTCAGTCTGTGGTTGTGTCTCATTTCAAGGGCAGCATCCTTCGCATCCTTGCCTGCTGTCTCATTTCGAAGGCTCTTTGGAATGCGGCTGAAGAATTCAGCCTTCTTTCTCCCGAAAATGAAGTATACAACAGGCGTATCCTTCATGGTCCAATCCCAAGAGTCATTGTGTGATTTTTTTTCTTTCAAGACAAAATGGATGGTTGACAATTTCGGGGTCCATATGTACAATTATAAATAAGTAATATTTAAAAGTAAAGTATAAATAAGTATTGAAAAATGATAATTAAACTACGGGTTACTCCCACGACACTAGCTTGTGGCGTGCAGCTGCCAAGGTTGGTAGACGATAGCGGGTAGGGGAGGGATAAGCTAATGAAGCAATCAGAAAATGTTCCACGGGCTAGACCTTCTCATTTCAGAATGGTTCGTTTGGCCTCCGCAGTCTTGGAAGACCAGATCTTAGTCGAACACAGCCTTCGAAGGGTGTGGCCTCTGAATTGAGACAGCCTGTGAGATAGAATTTATACGCGTGGTGCCGAACGTTGCTTCTTCATTTTGACATCGCAATCACTTATCTACATAACTTTAACAAGCTCACAAGAAACAGCATCAAACATTCTCAAATAACAGAATAAATAAACAATTATTTATCATTACAGTTCTCCCAGAATACTTTGCGCTGCTGTGAACTGATACTGGCACAAATTTAATTTTAAAAATGGGCCCACGTTATTTTTGCTGCTCACATTTCTTTCGGAGAAATTTTATCTTAATAAAGAGAGCAGCATGGTTTATGTTCGTCTTTACTGTCCTCAGAACAGTGCCCACGTTACTTCACAGCAGTGCAAAGGATTCTGGGACAACTGTAACCATAAGTAATTGTTTATTTATTTTGTTATTTGAGAATGTTTTATGCTGGTTCTTATGGTGAGCTTGTTAAAGTTATGTAGATAAGCGTGACGTTAAAATGAAGATGCAACATTTGGTACGATGAGTATAAATTGTATTTCACAGACTGGCTTTAATTTCTTATATGGGTGTTAGGAATGGTTGTGAACAAAAACTACTTGTGGATTTAATGTCACCACCTAGTGTTGTGGAGGAATATGACATGTGAATGCTTTGTCTATGATTTTTTAAGGAGATTATGCTTTTGTCTTTTTAAGGAACTGTGTACTTGTAACATTTTTTGTGGTTTATAAAATAAAGAAAGCATTAAAGACACAAGATATACCATCTCTGTGAATGTTTGGGTTTGGTTAGGATAAGGTTAAAGGTGCAAGTTCTCCTTTACCCAAATCCTAACGAACCCCAACCTTTACCTTTAACCTAATCCTAACCTTCACCTTCACTTTAATCCTAACCTCACCCAATTTAATTCTAATCTAACTTCTACCTTCTCCTTTATTCTTATTTGTCCTAGCCAAACCACAACCTTTACTTTTAACCTAATCCTAACCAAACCCCAGCTTTGACCTTTATACTAATCCTAAAGTCCCAATCACACTATAACGTTTACCCCAGCGTGTGGTGAACGCAGGGCAAAGTCGTGAAAATTGGCCAAACGTCAGCAAAACTCACATTACCAGAGTTTGGTAGCGAACCTCAAACGCAGCGTTTCACAACATGGTGCTAGCGGAGGCGGGCGTTAGCCAGCGCTCCATGAGAACAAGCAGGACTTTTGGCAACGTGCAGGAGAGGGGTTCTGAGCAGGCAGGGTGAAGCAGCACCCAAACATTAGCCAGCGTGAACGATCACACCAGCAACTTCAGCTAGCAGAGGCTAGTGGATGCTAACGGAGGCCTAGCGGATGCTAACAGATGCTAGCAGAGGGAACTTGGCCGTAGCGGAGATTAATTTTATCTAACGGTCTCCAACATAGCCAGAGGTACGTCAGCAAACACAGAGGAATTTTAAACATGTTGGAAATTTTTGGACGTGGTCGCCGTTCATTGACGGAGGACCATGCGCCGGCTAGCAGATGCTAATGGATGCAGACTAGCGGACACTGACGTTTGCAAATACGTTCGTCTACAATGGCCCAAACTTCTAGGTGAGATTGCGCCTTAGCCTAACCACAACCTTCTCCTTTCACAAGTTGGGGAAAGGATGAGACTAATGTGAAGGTTGAGGTTTTCTTTGAATTAGGGTAAAAGTGAAAGATGGGGTTTGGCTAGAAATAGGCTAAAGGAGAAGGCTGGAGTTAGGTTAGCATGGTGAAAGTTGAGGTTTGGTTAGAATTAGGGTAAAGGTGAAGGTTGGTGCTTGGTTGATGGTTGAAGGTAGGGTAAGTTTTTTATCACATTTACAAACGTTTTGGTGGCCCTTTTGCTCAAAGGATATGTTTGCCATCCATACAGTGATACCAAGGCATCAGACACCATTACAATTTGAAACATTGGACATGAGACCGGGCTGGAATACATGATGAGTGAAATTATAAAATCTACTATGATGTCATTCGAGAAATGTAAAATGCCTTCTTGACAATTCAAAAAGGATGGCAAAATATCATAAATATTATATCTGGAATTTCCCCACTGCGGGACTAATAAAGGAATATCTTATCTTATAAATTACCATTCTTACAAGTAAGAACCTACAGATGTCATGATGTCAAAATAAATTTGAAGATACCAAAAATGTTCTCAGTGAAACCTTTCATAAACAGCATGCCAGGATTCTGTTGTTGATACTGACAGCCATTCAGAATAACGAGCTGTTAGTTATCAGTGCAGTCTGAGAGGGAGCCTGACCTCGAACAATGTGCCTCTTTCTTACTTTCTCTGGGGTCTTCAGCTCTCGCTCTTTTCCAGCGTGAGACTGCAATCAAAGAGTTAGACAGGTAGAAACACCACAGGTCCCATCTCAGGATGTCAATCTCACTATCTGACTGAGCCTTGCATATCCCATGATTCTCTTCAAGGAATATAGCGTAACAATGAACATGCCTGTCTTGATAATGCATTCATATAACAAGGCGCCCAGACGAGTGCAGTGTCTCGCTACCAGCAGCTAAATTTTCGACTTCGTTTGACATCATCCCATGACAACACTGACATCGAAGAGCAGAGGTCTAAGCAGAAAACAGAGTTTCAATGTATCATCTAATTCCCTAGATTTGGTCATTAATGTATTTTAGACAAGAACTTCTGATTTGACCTTGAGCTTAGACCTATTTTGTAAGAGGATGGTCCACTGAGTTTATCCACCAAGTAGAAGAAGTAAGTCTTACATATGCCGGTGCTTATCTCTGGATTCTATAACGTGAAGTGGATGAGCGTCAGCGACTCCCCCTGGACGAGACACCAGTCCATTGCAGGTTACTTCCCCAGGCCGGTACCCATTTACAGCTGGGTGGACTGAGATCATGCAGAGTAAGTGTCTGGACTAAGTACACAGACAGGTAGCATGAGAGGGAATGGAACCAAGGTTTACATATAGGGACTGCATTTATATTGCACTTTTCCAGCTGAAACAGATGCTCAAAGCGCTTTACAACGATGCCTCACATTCAGCCATTCACGCACACACTCACACACCGATGTCAGGGTGCTGCCATGCAAGGCGCTCAACTGCACACTGGGAGCAACTTGGGGGTTATGGACCTTGCCCAAGGGCCCTTAAGACCCAGTCACATTACGACGTTTACCTCAGCGGTTGGTGAACGCGGTGAAAGGGAGAGAAAGGTGGCCAAACGTCAGCAAAAATCACGTTTCCAGCATTTGGTAGCGAACCTCAAATGCAGCATGGGATTCCACACCGTGATGCTAGTGGAAGGCAGCAGAGGCGGACGTTAGCCAGCGCTCCATCAGAACAAGCGGGACCTTTGCCAACATGGCAACGTGCGGGACAGGCGTTCGACACACCACTGTCCAGTAATTCTGAGCAGGCAGGGTGAAGCAGCACCTCGCATAGACAATCGCACCAGTAACTTCGACTAGCGGATGCTAACTTGATCGTAGCGAGATTAACTTTCTCTACCAGTCTCCAACGAAGCCACAGGTACGTTGGCAATTGCCGAAATATTTTCAACATGCTGAAAATTGTGGACGCGGTCACCAGCGCAGGAGGCTAGCGATCACCGGTGAACGCAAATACATTGGCCCAAACACCTAGCTGTGACTGCGCCTTTAGGGTATTTCCCGGTATGACAGGAATTTGAACCAAGGATCATCTGGTCTGAAGCTTACTACTTCAACCTCCAGACCATCACCTCCCAATATTGGCAGCACAGCTCCTTATTCCACTGAATTACCTGCTCTCACGTTATCCAACACATTTGATTGAAACTGCTCTTTGAATTTTGAAGATACTGCCACAGACAGACTGACAAGGCCATTACAGTAGTCTCTTTCCACACTCATTGTCACTGAACCAAATGCACAGATATATGTGGGGATGGGGGTAGAGGATTCTCGGTTCGATTCCCCATCAGACAGGAAACTCACTAAAATGTCCTTGAGCAAACTCCTTAATCTTTAAATTGCTCCCGGTGTGCAGTTGAGCACCTTGCATGGCAACACCCTGACACAGGTGTGAGTGTGTGTGTGTGTGTGAATGGGTGAATGTGAGTCATCATTATATAGCGCTTTGAGCATCTGCATCAGATGGAAAAGCATCACTTTGTCCTGGCACGGTGGTGCAGTAGTAGTGCTCTTGTCTTCCAACACGAAGGTCCCTGGTTCAAAGTCTCCCCTACCCAAATCTCAATGTACATTTGGAGTTGCATCAGAAAGGGCATTGAGCATAAAAGATCTACCAAATCAACCTGAGGATCTGCTGTGGCAGCCCCAAGCGGAAACGGGAGCAGCCAAAAGAAAAACATTTGTCTCTTTTTCGTGCGAGATGAATGTTGTTGTCTTTCGCTGTGGCTCATTACCGCGGCACTGCGATGTTGTGGCTTAACCTTCAGCCTGCTGCGAGTCTCACTTTCCCCCAGCAAATGGAAGTGTCCAATTAGCGCAAAAATACCATTTATTCTCCTCCTTACCGAACCTAAAAACAGGTCTACTATCCAATAACCTTTAGAGTACATGGGCTGTGACTCTGCCTTCACCTCAATAAAGTGCTTCATGATTGAATCAAGTGGCTGAGGTCAATAGGACATATGTTCATTTCCCAGGGTCCTCTGGGGTCCCCGCAGGTGGAAAAATATGCTGAGTGTCTGTCCTGACAATTATTGGATAGTAAGTTATATGTCTGTTTTCTCAGGATTTCAGACCTTTCACTTTCAGGAAGGGCTCCACTGGTTGGCGTCTGATATAGTGTGTGCACACACTGTGTTTCAACCCCATGGTCACGCTTCAGGCACCAGCACACACTACATCTGTCACTGTCTTTACCGTATCGCCTCGGTTTTCAGCAAACAAGTTTCACTTCTCCGCCTGGAACAACACACACTCCTTCCTCTGTCTGCTCATCCCTTCTGTCTCTGTCACTCTTTTTGCTGCTCAACATCACATCACATCTGTCAGGCACTAACGCTGTCTTTTGTCAGCTGTCTGTGCACGTTTCATCATCTCGCTCCCTTACTTCAGTTAAAATTAAAAGCGCCATTCGATAAAAGAATTTTCCCCAAATTCTTTGAGTATTTATAAATTATAACTAATGTATTTCTTAATTCAATTCAATTCAGTTTCAATTTATTTATACAGCACCAAATCACAACATAAGTCACCCCAAGGTGCTTCACACGAGTAAGGCTGAACCTTACCCACCCCTGAACAAGCACATTGGCAACAGTGGTAAACTCTCTTGGGCATTTTTGATTGTAGGAAGAAACCTCAAGCAGACCAGACTCACCCCACTGAGTCATGGTATGGTGCAGCTAAGCAACCACACACATGTAGATAGATGTCCAGTGGTTGCAAGGACTGAAAGCTCATAAGACATCCAAATGGTGAAGAGCATAGTCCCAGCAAATAGACCACATCTGGCGAGTCGCCGATCAATGCCAGCTCAGTCACAGAAGGAACACCCCCCCACCCCCAAGATGACGTCCACACAACGTTTCCACCAAGTCCTCAGCATGCTTCTGTCTTACTGCAGCCTACATTTATTGCAGAAAAGAGTTCAAATGAATGATGCACTGTGGTATCTTTGTCCGTGTGCTGCCTCAGTATCTTCCCAAGTCCAATAACTCATTTTATTGAAAGTTAAACATTAATTTATTAATTCACCATAGGGACAGAAACACAGCACAAAGTGTTCATTCAACACAATAATGTTTTCATATGTTAAAGGTACTAACTGCAATGTATTTTTCTAATATGTGAGTCAAATCAATGTTTTTAATATAAGTCCCGCTAAGGTAGACGAGTCATTTACGATTAATTTTAGCTGCCCAGCGCTTTCCTGGTTCGCTGTCCAGCGTTTTAATTGCACTCATTATCCCGTGTGTTCAAAACAACAGTCCGGTGACGGAAAATGCCGAACGCTCGAGGTCAGCCTCATT
>OMMV01219291.1:0-11527 GCA_900302635.1 Chatrabus melanurus | reverse complement strand
CTCTAGGGCTTACAGAGAACGGTCCGAAAAATGTCACAAAGCTCAACTCATCTCAAACTGGTTTCTTGAACATGACAATGAGTTCACTGGACTCCAATGGCCTCCACAGTCACCAGATCTCAATCCAATAGAGTACCTTTGGGATGTGATGGAATGGGAGATTCGCATCATGGATGTGCAGCCGACAAATCTACAGCGACTGCGTGATGCTGTCATGTCAATATGGACCAACATCTCTGAGGAATGTTTCCAACACCTTGTTGAATCTATGACACGAAAAATTAAGGCAGCTCTGAAGGCAAAAGGGGGTCCAACCCGGTACTAGCAAGGTGTACCTAATAAAGTGGCTGGTGAGTGTATATAATATATATTGAAATATTTTAGCCGTTTTTTAAAAATATTTTTTATTCTCACAAAGTGATTTTTGTCTGACAATTCGTCAGCATGGCTATCCCTCAAGATTGGAGGATGACGGTCCCCTAATCTTTGGTGGTCTGGTGGACCCTGAGTCCTAGTCTTGTTGGGTTTTGGGTGGTCAGGTCTCTTTGTTGCTCCTTCTGCTTTCTCCTCTCCTCCTCAATGTTGCTCATCTGCATCTTCTCGAAACTTTCCATTCCTGCTTGAATCGGTCCTCTCCAGCTAGCACGGTCTTTAGCTTGCTCTTCCCAGGTCTTCCAGTCAATGTTGCAGATCTTCAGGTTTGATTTTAGAAGATCTCTGTACCGCTTTTTCTTTCCTCCCCTGGTCCGCTTTCCTTTGCTCAGTTGGGAGTAGAAAACTTGTTTGGGGAGTCGACAGTCATCCATCCTGAGGATGTGGCCCCGCCCACTTCAGTTGATTATTGATGATGATGGACTCTATGCTCGGTCACTTTGGCCAGGATGCTAATGCTGGTGCAGTAATCCTCCCAGCCAATTCGGCGGATGTTCCTTAGGCAGTGGTGATGGAATTGCTCTGGGGTCTTCAGGTGGTGGTGGTACGTTGTCCGGGTCTCTGATCCATACAAGAGGGTTGGATTGACAATGGCTTTGGTCACAAGGATTTTTGTTTTGTTGTGGAGGTCTCTATTTTGGAATACGTGGGTACGAAGTCGGCCGAAGGCAGTTCCTGCACATTTGAGACGATGTTTTATGTCATAATCGATGTTGGCGTTTGATGACATGTGGTTGCCCAGGTATGGAAAGTGGCTCACATTTTCCAGGGCCTGTCCATTGAGTGTTATAGCAGGAGCTCCCGGGTGAGTCTCGAGAGGAGGTGGTTGGTACAAGATTTGAATTTTCTTCAGGTTGATGTGCAGACCAAGGTTGGTGTAGGCTTTGTCAAATGTTTTGAGGATCTTCTGAAGTCCGTCCTCTGCGTGGGATGTCACGCTGTTATTGTCGGCGTATTGGAAGTCCAGGGGGGAGGCGGTGCTCGTTTTGTTCTTGGACATCAGCCAACTGAGGTTGCAGACTTTCCCATCGGTTTTGTAAACAATGTTGATTCCGGGTGGTAATTTCTCTTTGACCAGGTACATGATGGTGGCAACAAAAACAGTGAACAGTGTTGGGGAGATGATGCAGCCCTGCTTTTCTCCAGATTTGACCTTGAAGGTTTCAGTCTTTGCCCCATTCAGCAGAACTGTGGCAGACATTTAGTCATGAAGAAGTTTCAGGACCTTGAAGAATTTTTCACGACAGCCAGCTTTGATCAGGATCTTCCACAGAAGGGGACATGACATGCTGTCAAAAGCCTTGGTGAGGTCTATGAAGGCCATGTACAGTGGTTGGTGTTGTTTGCAGCACTTTTCCTGCAGTTGGTGGACAGTGAAGATCATGTCTGTCATTCCCCTTGATGATTGGAAGCCACTTTGTGTCTCAGGCAGGATGCTTTTGGCGACTGGCTTGAGACGGTTGTTCACAATGTGGGCCAGAATCTTCCTGCGATGGAAAGCAAGGAGATCCCACGGTAGTTCCCACAGTCAGACTTGTCTCCTTTTCGTTTATAGATATTGACAATCATTGCATCTCTCCAGTCAGTTGGGATGTGCTCTTTGATTCAGATCTTGACGATTAGCTGGTGTAGTTGCTGCTGGAGCAGAGACGCTCCTTCTTTGAAGATCTTGGAGATGTTATCAATGCCGGAGGCGTTGCTGTTTTTCAGTACTGTAATGGCAAGGCAGGTCTCCTCGAGGCTAGGGGACCGACTGAGATAGTCGATGGTGTCTTGACTGGGCAAATGACTGAGCACATCTTCTTCATTGATGGTCGGATTAGTGTTCAAAAGTTCTTCAACGTGTTCCTTCCATCTTCCACTGATGTCATCTTTGGTTTTCAGCAGAGTTGAATCATCCTTACTTCGTAGAGGCACTTGCCCTTGGTTAGAAGGACCGTAGATGATTTTGGTGGCGTTGAAGAAGCCTCTGGTGTCATTTCTATCAGCAAGTGCTTGGCTCCCGGCTGCTTTGTCGCCCCACCATTGATTCTTCAGTTGCAAGTTTCTCTCGTCAGACTCGCCTTGCTTTCCTGGTGTCGATGTTTCTTGTCTGTTGAGTTTGGTTCTTTTTGAAGCTCAAGGAATGCTTTCAGCTTTTGGTCTACAAGTTATTTCAGGATTTGGTCATTCTCATCAAACCCGTCTTGATGTTTCTTCTTTTGATGACTGTTTGTTGGCAGGTTGTTATGATTGCAGTCTTCAGTGACTGGTGGCTGAAATGGAGTATTTTGTTGGAAGTTCTTTTACAAGGTGTTGTGCGAATTCTGTTTGTACTGCCGGATCTTGAAGTTGGGAGATGTTGAACCTTTTGAATGCCTTGGAGTGTCCAAGTCTCCTTTTAGTGTAGATGTTGAGCCTAATTGGTGGTGGTCTGTCCAGCAATCATCTGCGTCAGTGAGCGTTTTGGTGGAGAGGACATCTTTTTGGTCACAAGATCAAATGATGACATAATCAAGCAGGTGCCAGTGCTTTGAGCGGGAATGTTGCCAGGAGACCTTGAACTGATGCTTTTGTAGAAAGATGGTGTTTGTGATGATAAGGTCATATTCAGCGCATTTCGTATGAAGAAGGGTGCTGTTGGCGTTGCACTTCCCGATTCCATTTTTCCCGGTGGTTCCACTCCAGAGTTGGCAGTCTTTCCCCTTCCTTGCGTTGAAGACACCAAGAAAGATAATCTTGTTGGATGGGTGAAATACGGACAGGATAGAGTCCAGTTTGGTGTAGAAAACTTCCTTCATTTCATCGTCTGCATCGAGTGCTGGTGCGTACGCACTTATCACAGTAGCATGATGTTCAGATGTAAGCCGTTTATTGATTCCCACTGGAATGTCTGTCAGTTTTGAAAGGAGACAGTTCTTGATTTCGAATCTGACACCATGGATTATTCATTCTTCCTCAAGAAGTCCTTTCCAAAAAAAGTGTATCCTCCCTGCTCCTCCCTCAGTTGTCCATCCCCTGCTCTTCGGGTTTCACTCAAGGCAACGATGTCAAGGTAGAATTTCTGAAGCTTGCGAACTACCAGAGCGGTTCGTCTCTCTGGTTGGTTTGAGGTTGTGTTGTCGATCAAAGATCACACATTCCATGTGCTGAATTTCTTCACTTGTATTTTTGTACCACTTAAGTGGTGGCCCTCTGGACGTGGTAATCCAGACAGGTGGAGGTGAAGCAGACTATGTTTAGGGCACCTTTTCCAGTCCACTCCCTGTTCAGGGTGAGCAGAGCGGATCCTAAATAGGGCTGCTCAGTCACAGAGTTGCAGCTGCTGAAAAACCCTCCTGCTTCGTCCAAGGATTTGATTTCTGAATCACACATCTGCCACTTCCATGCCGGGTCCGAGCTCGGGGCTTATAGACTCACGATCCTGCCCCTGTCACTCGTTGTCGATCGCCGAAAGAATTTATAGGAATGCAGCACAGCAGTCTGTATCTGATTTGATTTGGAGACACCTGTGTGTGACTTCGTTTAACGTGGGGGTGTCGTTGCACGCTGACAAAAACACAGTCCTTGATGGCTCTTCGAACAGGTTCAACGGCAGGGAGTCCCCGACAACTGGGGTTCGAAGATCTGCTGCAGCCTTCTTCCGCTTTCACAGCCATTGGGTGTCCTCATGGATTCCACCTCTTCTCCTGATCCACCGTTGAGGACTTAATTCACCAGAGACCCTTTTACCGTCATGTTTTCAGGGTTCCTATTGAGCCTTCACAGCTACCGTAGCGGCCCGGGATCCAAGGATCCCACCGCACTTTGCCCCAATAGGCAATCCCTTACTTGATCCGTTGCCCAGGTGCCACGAGTCCAAAAAGTGTACGACAATTATAACCATTTCCTCATACAAGAAGAATGAGAATTTGAGGAACTCTGGTAAAATACACACATTTTACCAGAGTTCCTCAAATTCTCATTTTTCTTGTTCTTGCTGTTGTTATTTTTCTGATCCACATCATCTCCAGCAGAGGCGTTTTCCTCCATCGTACCAAACAGAGTCACAGCGGGAACACTGAGCATGGATTTCTGAGTGCGTTAGCACCGTGGATACGTTTGCACTTTAATTGCACGGGTTGGGAGTTTCCACGCTGCTGCAGGGCATCTGTGTGGGTCAAAGTCTGAAGGCACTGCAGCTGCTGCGAGTGACTCTCACACACACATCACACAGTTCAGCCATGAGGACGACTCGTCACTGCAGCACCGCTGCATAAACACTGCAATCACCGTCGGCAACAACAAGCCAATCAGGGGCTCCTTTCACCAACATGACACCACGCGAGCTGATTTGCAGCATGTGACCATTTTCCTCCAGTTTGAATTATTTCATGACTATAATCACAACAGCAGAACGCGCTCAGGCTGTTGCAACGGCTAATCAGTCACTCAGTAATCGTCACGCACAATCAGCTTTAGTGTATTCGACGTGGAACGTAACAGATCCTAACGTAGAATAAAAATAATTCACGTGAGAAAAAGAACCGACAGATGACAAAACTGAGTGCTGCAAGTTGTTAAATTTAACGATTAGTTCTACGATCCCTGAATGTAAGACAATACTTGCAATCATTCTGTTAATAATTCTGCTAAATGGAGCACAGAAACTGGGTTTAAATTCATAAAATGCACCTGTGTTGAAGAACAATGACGAAGCAGCGGGCGAGTTCTTGTGAAAAATACAACCCCAAATCAGAAAAAAAGTTGGGACGAGATGGAAAATGAAAAAAAAAAACAACCAAAACAAACAAAAACCGCAGTGATCTTTACATTTATTTGTCTCGAGAAAACTGGCTTTAAAAGTGATGATTTAATTCTTATATCCGTCCCAACTGCTTTTGGAATGTGTTTCAGGCCTTAAATGCAGGAACGAATGTATATTAACAGACGAAATTTTCCACACAAAACGAACTATTTTGGGTTCATCCTGTCTGCAATGGAATAGAAGTCAAAGTAAATGTAAGAATCACTGAGGTTTTTCTTTTTTCATATTCCATATTGTCTGAACTTTTTCTGATTTGGGGTTTTAATAATGAGTGGCTCATGTCCACGTCACGTCTTTTAGTGAGGTTTCTTAGCGACAGGATGTTTACAGAGCTGACAAAAGCATCAAACTTAGTACAAAAATAGTGCATAGCGTTGCTTTCAATATTAGAGGCGGTGCCCAGTGCAGATCTTGCAAAATAACAAAATAAAGATGGTTAAACTTTCAAAAAAAAGTCATGAATTAGGATCCTTGTGGTGCAA
Source organism: Chatrabus melanurus (assembly GCA_900302635.1). Lineage (NCBI taxonomy): Eukaryota > Metazoa > Chordata > Actinopteri > Batrachoidiformes > Batrachoididae > Chatrabus > Chatrabus melanurus. The sequence continues at coordinate 5,827 of OMMV01219291.1, read as the reverse complement.
CCTATAAATATTATTATTTTTATAAAAATCACCTGGAACGCCAATTTCTTTTCTTAGTTCACCCTATTAATATTATAGCTAAAGTTTCTATTGAAAAATGGACTTCTAACTGGCCCAAAAAAGTCATATTTGGCATTGCATCAAACTGCTGGAGCCCAGTCTCGCTCCTCCACCTGTAAGTATTCCTTGTTAAATATCCAATTATATTTGACTTGTTTCATTTAAATGCCCAACAGAGTTTTTTTGTAAAGTATTTAGATAATTGGAATAAATTTTTTGTGCCGTATTTAATCCTAAAACAATGATCGTGTGGTTTTCATTCAGAGTCATGGAATTTTCTTGGAGCCGATGCATTATATGCCAAAATGCTACATCAGCTGGAGATGGCCTGAAATGTCCTTCAAGAGCCTGTGGAAGTAATCTGGACGCAGTTTATGGCTCATTCCTGCAAAATGTGAGCGAATTCACCGAACTCAAAGCCCTTCCCACTCATCAGATGTTCCTACGAAGGTGTTTGTGTGAGATGCAAGTGTGCCAAAGCGTCACTTCAGTGCACACCGCTTTGTAAATGCAAATGTGTCGTGAATTCCGGAAAAGCTGTAATCTGGCTTTGTAAGTCCAGGAGGACAGTGTTCATAGTTTGATATGAACGAGCCGACTGGATGTGATTCAAGGACATGATTTACAGAATAGTTGTATATAATCAAATGCCATGACAATTACATGCATTTCATTCTCAAACGAGCCATTTGGAATACTGTGACTCTCGTTACACTGTAAACGCCACAGGGGTTCTTCATGGTTTGTACTGGCCGGTGGAGACTGGGCACCAGCCCATGTAAGGCGAAAGTGACTCTAAAAGAAATGTCAATAATAAAATGACTTTGAAATGTGGCTATTTGAACTGAAAACATCTCTGCTTTGCAGTTTGGACTTTTAACGAGACACTGAAGCTTCTTTCAGCTCCGTAAAAGAGGAGAAACCATCACAACTACACGTCTGTCACACCTGTGTGTCCGTCTGCTGGTTCCACTCCAGCTGCCACGAGAGGACGGTGCTGAAGAAAAGAAGAGAATGTTTGATTCCACTCAGCACCTGTCACTCTGCTCTTCTGTCCTTCTTGGAGCTCAACAACCGATGCACGTAGTTCTACTCTCTGCCAGGATGACACAGACGACCACAGAAAAGTACGTGTGACCCTGAACTCACCTGTTGGCGGCACGCGGTAAACGGGATGTTCCAATGATTTCAGTAACGGTGGGACAAAATCCCACCGCCGCCGGCTGTGAGAACACAATGTGACGGGACGCACGGTGGGCAGCGCTACAAAAGTTAAACATCTTCAACGTTCCCACTTGCTGCAGCAACAATGATAAACCGGTTTACAGACAGTGACAGCTTATTACTGCTGCGTGTCAGATTCATGGACGTCGGTTGGAAAATACTCGGCGTTAGCTTCATTCTTTTTTCTTTCCCCGTACGCAGTGAGGGAGAAGTGATGCGTCACGGAAAAGCAGTCGTCCCAACACGTCCCAACAGAAGATCCCAATTAAGAACTGCTCTACGCAGTGTTGCCAGGTCTGCTCATTGTAAGTGATTTGGGGATTTTTAAGGTTTTTTGAGCTGCTTATAGATTTCCTCAGTGGTGCTTCGCAGTTTTTAGACTTGAAGTAAAAACGCGATTGTTGATTTTGGGCTTGTTCTTTACATCCAAATAATAATATCCAACTTCTATCTATGTTGTCAAAATATTTCCACTGCATAGCACCAACGCGCAGCATTAACGTCATTATTCTTAATATTCTTTCTTCTTTCAGAGTCAGAGCGTCACAGGAACGTCCGTCCACCACCGGACCACAGTGTACTGACCGGCTGCCAGGAGTGAGTGTGAAAAGATCGTCTGCTCAAGGCTGGATGAATCAAAGTTTGTTTTTCAAACTGTGTTTTAAACCCATTAAAGGCCATCCAATTCCACTTCATGAAGTCACCCTTGGACAGCTTCACGCTGTCACAAACCAGAGTTCATCTTTACACATCTATTAAACAAGTTTGATTTTGTTAAATTTTAATCAGTATATCGTTGTTTCTACATGCATGTATCAGCTGATACCAGGAGAGTTCCTCAAACACACCAACACCAAGGCTGATTATAACTTCAGGCATTGTAATATCATAAAAAATTGTTTGTGTGAAGTTTGTGGTTTTAAATCTGTGACACACAACAGAAATACATTTCAACATTTACAGTACAACACAAAAGTTTTAGGCACCCTAGAAATTTGCTAATGTAGTGTCTGAGTTTTGTTTTCTATGATTAAAAAAATAACATTCCTATTCCAACCACAATCACATTTGAGATGTAATACTGTGGTTATATAATCAAATTTTGGTGTTCCACTAAAAATAGTCACGTTTTGAGGAAAAGTGAGGAACTTTCATGTTTTTAATTGACAGGCACGAATATAAAACATTACAACAATTAATGATAGATGACATAAAAGTGTCAATGAAAACCTCAGCATCTGCCCCAGACAAGGCTGGTCTAATCTTTGAAATATTTCGCAAACACAAAACGGCAATCCTGGACTTTTCTCTGACACGCACATCAAAAGTAGGAAACAAATCAAAAATGACAAAGATTCATAACTGTATCACTGTGCTGAGTTACAGTCACCCACATACACAGCGAAATGATCAAACAGGTTTCTGAGTTTAGTCGACCAAATGACCTCAGTTTAGTTTGACGACATCCAACTCCTGAGAGAAACCAATCGAGCCTCCAAACGAACAATACTGGACCCATTTTCTGCAATTATTGCCAACTGCAAATCAACAACATATGAATGGAAATTGAAACCATCGGTATGAATTATCTTTCATAATGGTGTTTAATACAGGGAAAACAGTACTGGGCCAAGAGCCGACCCCTGAGGAACACCATGCTTACCAGCAGAGAATCCTGATGACATATTACCGCACTCATATTGATAATACATGCTCATATATACGCGGTACACTGTATGAGACACAATACACACTTGGATTGAAAAGACAACACGTTGTGAAAGACCCAACAAAGAGGACCTCAGCCAAGATAGCACTTCAATCAGAAAAAAAAAAAATCTATCCAACCAAATGTTGTGATTCACTGTGTCAAATGTAGCACTGAAGTCCAGTAATGGGAACGTCGATCCAGAATCTGAAACATTTTCAACTGTGATGCACCCACAATGCCGACTGCAACAGTTCAAAATGATCATTCGATGACAAATACTTCAGGATTTGCTTTGACACCACTTTCTTGAATATTGTCCAAAAAATGACAGAATAGAAAGAGATTTATAAATCCATGTGAACCCAGGATCTAACATGTGTTTCTTAATGTAGTCTTATATAACTGTGTGGGAAGACCCGTGGTAGTTCATAACATTTAGCACACAAGATCCCAAAATATGCCAGAGATCTTTGACAATCAAAGATGGCCAAGGACCAAGAGACCAGGTGAGACAAGGTAGTACCAGGTAGTACTCTCTACAGCCATAACCAACTTTGAGAGATCATTGAAAGAAATATTTTGAAATTAACTCAATACATATCCAGAATCAAAACCAATACCAGGTATACAAGAGAGGTAGCACATTCCAATGGCAGGTTGGTATCTCTGGGTTAGTGTTTCAACAAAGGTCTAAATTGGAATTAAAAGCCACCTTAGTAGCTGACAGAGCACTCTGGTATTCTTTCAAACAGACGTACCAAACACAGTACCAAACACAATAATCTACTGCAACCAACCAAGAGAGTCATTCCAGTATCATATGATTTTTCCAAAGAAATTGCAGATCCTGTAACAACCAAGAGACTGTGAAACTATCCTTACGACTACCAACAGAGACAGCGTGCCTCTGAACTGGTCCAAGCACATCTTGTAGCTTCACACTAAGCTCCGTTAGTGCCTTAGTTAATATTGATAAATATTAGATAATTCAAAGCTTCTCATTCATTTGAAATGTTTCAGGTGCATGAAATGTGCACAGTGCTGTACGTAATGTATCTATGGAACAAAACCATCAAAGTGACACTGGTTCCCAGTTTCCGGTTTGTCAGGTGACACAACATCTATGCAAATCCGCAACAGTGTTGAGACGTGCAGCTGCTGTCGTACCTGATTGTAAAGTAAGGATACGACCCGGCACCACAGGCTTCCTGTTAACCACGGCGAAGGACAGCTCCGTCTGCAGGAACACAGCCGAGGCCTTGATAAGGTGCTGCCCGAACCTCAGGGTCGACATGTCTCACGCAATCACAATCTCCTGGAACAGACACAGGAAGTCCGTGGTCAGTGGCATAAAACTCACATAGCAAACAGCATCTCGCTTCAAACGTTTTTTTATTTGTTTAAAACCTGCTGTGGCCAAAAACAAAAGAACAAAAACTGAGAATTCAACAACAGACAAATTACAGGAATTCCATTATCGGAATAAACCCAGAGGAAAAGAGTCCAGCAGGATCCACACTCCAAACCCTCCGCTCCGTGTTCTCGTGACAGGGCCGCCTGCCCCGACAAAAACGACACTCACTGATTTTATTTTCAGTGCATTAAACAGAGACGTGAAGTGGCTGTATTTATACTGCGCTTTTTCCATCTGACGCACACGTCAGGATGCTGCTGTGCACGGTGCTCAGCTGCACACTGGGAGAAACTCTGGATGTTTCGGAGCTGTTTCCGTGTGGCGGTGCCACCGGCAGCCATTCACCAGCGTAAGGATTTCCTTTGTAGTTTGTCCCATTGCACACAGAAACATTTCCAAATAATGACATTACACACAAAGTCTGATTTTCAAACATTCAATCCCAGAGGAAAAGACAATTAGAAATAAGATCTCTAAAATGTTTCATTTATTTCTCCTCCATAACTATGAGGTCTGTGTGAAACCACGAGACGATGGTTTATGTCTCATGTCTCTCAGTTTTCAGTTCTCAGAAAGACGCACAAAAATCTCACATTAGTCTCCATCTAATTTCTAAAGAGATCTCATCAGCCTCTAAAATAATTGTCAGAGACAAAATAGAAACTAAAATGAGGCTGAAGAGAGAATCTCCTGCGTTGCCTTGTTCTCCTTCTGCATAGCCGTTTGTCCCATGAGGGGTTTGCATGCTTTACACACAGGGAACTGTACCCAGTCCCACAGGTAGACAAAGGCTGATGGTCCACCAACACATCAATCAAACCCTCTGCTGGTCTACTGTCAGTCTACAGTGAAGGACTTTAAAATGTAATGCCCTCCCAGCATTGAGGTTTTAGCGAAGAGCCTCTTGAGTTGTGATGCAGGATTTTCTTCAGGATTTCAAGCTTGGCTGTATTTTGTTTTGGAAAAGATAAGCTTTCTAATGAGATCCATACCGTAAAGTTCCGTGTAAACGGCGCACTTTTTTTTCCGTCGGGACATATGAAAAGTTGGCATGCTGGTATATACGGGAACAACAGAATCGCGCCAAAAATTTCGACATACAGTACACGTCACACGTCAGTTAACACCTGTCTTTTGTTTATTAAGAGTGTCCATACGTGTGATTGTCCATACGTATTGTCCCTTTGTTAATAGCCCGGCGCGATTGAATGGCGCGTTAATCGCTCCGGGCGAAACAATAGAGGGTGAATAACACGGCGCAACGTAAGCTCCCTTTAATATCAACAGCATAATCCTTCAAAGATATTGCCGCCACACAGGTTTTTCTGTAAAAGCCAAGGGGGAAAAACATCTCACCTCTACTCAAGATGCCGCGCCAGTCGTTCTCAGCTGCGTTCAAGGTAATAGGTCATCCCCGT
>OMMV01219289.1:0-13477 GCA_900302635.1 Chatrabus melanurus | reverse complement strand
TCCCCCCCCCCCCTCGACTTGAAGCAATTCTAATTTGTATCCCCACCAAATAATAACAAGCTTTTATTTAAAAGAGGCTTTTGCTTAATTAGGAACTATGCTATAACAGAATAATTGCTTTTTTGGGGATGTTTTCCACATACTTCAATATTCAAAGTGTTTATTGTCATATGCACAGTTGGAAACATGTTTCCCCGTACAATGACATTCTTGCTTTTCTGTCCACAGAGAATGCCAGTAGTCTAAAAGAATCTAAGTATAAACAGATAAGAGAAAAAAAGGGGGCATTTAAAAAGAAAAAGCAGCAGCAATAACATAAGAGTAAAAACAGTGGAGTGGTAACTGAATGTGCAAAAATTACGTATGTGCAAACTAAGCAATGGAGTGTACAATTACGCATGTGCAAACTGAGGGTGCTGTTTCATGAGGTAGTCTATGGTTGTGTTATGGTTATTAACTCCTATTCAGCAGTTTAGGAGTCTGATGGCAGAGGGAAAGAAAGAGTTTTTCAGTCTGGAAGTCCTGCATTTCACACTTCTGTACCTCCGGCCTGAAGGTAGAAGTGTGAACAGTCCATACTTGACCTTGATATCAGAGAAAGTAGGTTGTCAAAACATCTGACATTTTGGTGAATCACCCAAATGATTGACCTCTGGCTGACCTTGCCAGGGCAATTCTGGATTCCACCTAAATGTGTGCTACATTTGGTGAAGATAGGGTTTAAAATCAATTTCCTTGACCTTGACCATTGCCAAAGTGAATTCTTTGAGGCTAATTTTGGGGTCAACCTTCATTGACATACCAAGTTAGGTAGAAATCAACAAAAGGGGGCGCTCATGGCTGAGGGGTTAAGGCGCGTACCACATGCCGCAGAGTGCGGTTTGCAGCGTCCCCAGGTTTGAATTCCGACCTGGGCGACATTTGCTGCATGTCTCTCCCCTTCTTAGATTCCCTGTTTCCTGTCTCTCTCTCAATGTCTCTGAAAAATGCCCAAAAAATATATTTAAAACAAAAAGAAATCAACAAAAGGACCTGGGGGTTATAGGCCAACAAACAGACAGGCAGACATTAGGCATGACCCCAATCTTTGGCAAATTTGACCTCGCCTGGGCAATTCCAGATCCCACCTCCATATGTGTGCCAAGTTTGGTGCAAATCAGAGTGAAAAATTTAGACCTTTGACCCCAATAACCTTGACTTTGCCAAAACAAACCCTTTAAGGGAAATTCTGTGGTCAACCTTCATCCACATGCCAAGTTTGGTGGAAATCGGCCAAAGGACCAGGGAGGAGTCGGGGAACAAACAGACAAACATTGTTCAAATTATAGTATGATGTTTTATTTTTATTTGGGTACTCTAGCTCAGTTAAGGTCCAAATGCTTTATGGCCCAAAAAGGCAAATATTCCTATTATAAAGGTCAAAGTGTTAAAGGTCTAATGGGAATATTCACTCCAGGGACCCAAGCTGCCATATACTTTCTGTTCTGCTTCAATCACTGTGAGGGTTTCTGAGGTGTCCCAGCAAACAAGTCAACAAACAAACAAAATGCCAAACAAAATGAAACTAGTGGGTACTCAAAGAGCACATACGCATGCGAAGGCTCAATAGTCCTCTGTTCTCAAGCAAGTTAAAGTACAGGTGGTGGTGGTGCCGTTTCACCAAAGCACCAATAACAGAAATAAACTGAGACATTTTTTTAAATGAATGAAAACTTAACCTGGATACACATAAAGTTTAATCAACTCTTGTTTGACCAAGGCCAACCTCTATATAAAGTTCCACTGAAGTCTGATGTAGAGTTTTTCACATATCCTGGTAACAGACAGACAAACAAATGGGGCTAGAATATACCTCCTTCCCCTCAGTGACCTATGTCCACTGTCCTATTTTGGCTAGATCAATTTTGAGTCAATTTAGAATTTTGTGACATTTTTGAGTATTTGTTGCACAAATGACCAAGCAACTCTTCAAAAAGATCTTCAACGTACAATTTTTCCAGTGAAGATGTTATGTGACCAACAGTAGAAAGCAAAATTATCTCCAAGATAAGTTAAAGCTACACGAAGAAAATAAAATTAAACGAACAAAAAAAGATCAAGCCGAGTGAGACTACTCTTCATTTCAAGGCTACTATTTGATACAAATATGAATATTTAGATGTTACATTCTTCCTAAAGGCACGGACAGTGCACACACACACACACACTGCTGAGAATGTGATCCAAGATTTTCTGGTCCTGCTGTCTGGAGACAGTGCCTACAGGAAGTAGAGTATCCTTTTACACCGTCACACAATCAATCAGCATGAGTTCATTCTCCAGACCTCCTGAAAAAAGGGAGAAACACAGCCTGACTCCAGGAGTTTTAACGGCATTACCCACACGTTCATAGACCCAGTCAATCATAAACACACAGTAAACAATCTGAAGAATGAGCACAGATAAGCTTGTGTGCGGTGACACGCATGCACACTTGTACCGTCCTGACAAACAAATCATATACACAGCAAAGCTCAAAAGTTAGACCAAAGAAAATCCACAACTTTTAACAGCTTTGTGCAGCATTAAGAACTCTCACACACACAAACCGTACTTACAAAGGGAGGGATGTGGTCAATAACAAGTCAGACTTATTTTAAAAAGTTGTGCAACTCGGTGCAGATTAAATGCAAATGGTGCATGTAACAAATCAGCTTGGGGCAGTTTTCATTTTGTTAATTTAACATGTTAACTGTGACAGAGCAAAGTAAATGTGATTTTTGCACTTTTTTTCATATGCATCAGCCTTACAATTTTCACATTCATTCACATTTTTAACATAATTTACAGACATTAGAACACTCTTTTACTGCCAACATCAATGCAATACACAATATGCACACGCTAATCCACTGATTATATAAAATTAAGTCAGAAAAGGTGATGCCAGTTAAAGAAAATGCAGCATCTGGAGCATCACTGATCCTATCAAGTGACGTTTTAAAAACAGAGCAACAAACCTTCTGTCTCATTCACATAGTTGAGCCTGAGTTTGTGTTCAGGTGGCCAAAAACTGAAGTCCTCTTTCTCCGTAAGATACGGCAAAGTAATCCCAAATATCTTCCCATGACAAAAGAGCAGAGCCCCCCTCCCACCTCAACTGTGTGACTGCTCACCCCAAGAAGGGAGGGGGAGAGAGAGAATGACTGGGGTTTCTGCCACTCTCTGGTTAGTTATAGAATTGCTCTTATGTGCCTTATGTGCAGATGAGCAAAGGAACAAAAAAAGGGGAAAGACCACAACAAAGACAAGAAATGATAGAGAAGGGAAGGAAGCATTACTAGTGTATTTTTCATGAGTTACTCTCTCTGGTCTCCTCACACCCAAAATGTTCTGGGTTCAAGTCCTGGCCTTTCTATGTGCCAAAGACCTGCCAGCTGCATGTTTTATACTGGTTCGGTGACAATGTCATCTTTAGACCACCATCTGCCCTTCAACATTCCTCTCCTTGATACCATATCTACCCATTACTTCCTCATCACCACTGTTCCCTTCACCAACATGCCCATTGAAGTCCGCTCCAATCACCACTCTTTCTACGCTTGGGCACACTCTGTACCACCTCATTTAACTCACCCCAAAAATCTTCTTTCTCCATCTCACAACCTACCAGTGGGGGGCATATGCACTGATGACATTCATCATCACCCCTTTAATTTTCAACTTCACATTCATCACCCTGTCAGGCACTCGCTTAACCTCCAACGTGGTTGTGTTTCGGGTGACATGACCACTGGATTGCATGGGATCATGACATTGACTTTACTGTTGTGCATTGTCTTATTCATTTGATGTCATTGGTAGTATGGCCATAGCAGATGGTCATCCTTCTGAGTCTGGTCTGCTTGAGGTTTCTTCCTAAAACATTCCAGGAGTTTTTCCTTACCACTGTTGCTATTGTGCTTTCTCAGGGAGTGGGTAAGGTTAGCCCTTACCCTTGTGAAGTGCCTTGGGGCAAATCTGTTGTGATTTGGCGCTATACAAATAAATTGAATTGAACACACTCTTAATATACTCTTCCTATAGAATGACCTCAACACTATTTCTCCTCCTATCCACACCATGATACAACAGTTTGAACCCATCTCATAAGCTACTGGCCTTACTTCCCTTCCACTTGGTCTCTTGTATACACAGTATATCTACATTTGTCCTCTCCATCATATCAGCCAACTCTCTCCCTTTACCAGTCTTACTGCCAACATTCAAAGTCCCGACTCTCACTTCCACACTTCTAACTTTCCTCTTCTCCCGCTGCCTTCGAACACATTTTCCACCTCTTCTTCTTCTTCGCCCAACAGTAGCCCAATTTCTGCCAGCACCCTGTTGGTCAACACCATCGGTGGTGGATGTTGTTAATCTGGGCCTCGACTGATCCGATATGGAAATTCAATTTGTGATCTGCATGTTTGGTTTGGCAAAATTTATGCCGGATGCCCTTCCTGACACAACCCCACTTATTTGTCCAGGCTTGGGACCGGCACTCAGAACACTCATGTACTGGCTGTTCACCCCATGTGGCTGAGTTTATCTATCTATCTATCTGTACATAGTGAAACAAGTGTGCATGAGAGCTCAGTTGACTTTCCAATTGTTGTTTCAGCAGTATGGAGGCGGGCTAAGGCCCCATCACTTTGTTTGATACCAAGCCAATTTACTCCCCTTCTTGACAAATAGCCGTACAGGCAAAGAGGACAAACTGTTCCAAGACTTTGTCCACACTGGAGCAAATTTAATCATTATCTGACAGAAAGCCTGTGTATATAATGTATAAAAGCAATCTGGAAACTGGAGTCTTAGTTTCACGGTACAATGAATGAAAAGTAACTGTGGAAAAATCCCCAGAATCCCGATGAAAATCCTGAAACACAAACCTCTCATCCAACAAAACTCACATGACATCATAGGGAGGGGGCTGTGCAGCACAGCCTGATTACTTCCAGATACAGAGCCAGGGTCTTTGTCCATGCACACTCATTCTTCACAAATTAAGGCAAATAAAAGTCCCACAAAAGTGTCGGGAGAGTTTAAAAAATGTAATTGCAAACCCAGAAGTTTAATTGTGAAAGAGCATTGGAATGTCTTGGATAAAGGTGATGATTTTAAAGTTAACACAAGAACATTTCTGCACACATTAATTTGATCTCCACACCAGCCGAGTGTAGAGCAAAAGCTCGTGGAAAAGTGGCTGACGCGAGACAGACTGGAGAGCAATGTGACGCGGAGTGGGTGTGTGATTAACTCTGGTAATAATCGGGAGGTCTGAGTCACAGGAGTCTGAATGCAGAAAGCATATCGGTGATACGACGCCTAAAACAATTTCTTTTAATGCCGAATGTAGATCCTTTTGTTTGCTTTCCTCCAACTGGCCTTTGTTTTTAGGTCAACTGTGTTTCCTCTCTCATATAAATTGACACTCCAAGTGTGAAACAGCACCTCCAATTCTAATTTTCAGCCCCATGACTGTTTGTATTGTAACAGTGCAACACTATTGAAAACTGAGAGTTTTCTTGTCTTTAAAGACATTGTAAATAAATATGAAGTGGTCTCATCTTGAGCTCCTTAGTTGGCTTAATTCAAAAAACAAATTATGATTATTGTTTCCTATCTATTTAGTAAGTCCTTTCGGCTTCTCCCAATTTCAACTCAGGGTCGCCACAGCAGATCCGATATGGATCTGCATGTTCATTTTGGCACAAGTTTTACACTGGATGACCGTCCTGATGCAACTCCACATTACATGGAGAATGGGCAGGGGTGGCCGCAAACCGGGAACCTTCTGCATTAAAAGCGGTCGCATATGTCTATAGATAGATATCTATCTATCTATCTATATATATATAGATAGATAGATCTATATCTATAGATATAGATCTATATCTATCTATCTATCTATCTATCTATCTATCTATCTATCTATATATATAGAGATAGATAGATCTATATCTATAGATATAGATCTATATCTATCTATCTATCTATCTATATATATATATATAATTGAAGGAATAAAGAATAGGAACAGAATCCAACCTCTCGCAGCCCCCAACTGCTCCCAAGCCCCCACCGATCACCTCATACTACAGGTGTAGCGGCTCACAAAACCCATGATTTGGATCGACAAATTCGAAAAGACAAATACCACTTTCCAACTTTAAAATAAATTAAAAGAACAATGAAAACAACGAACTTTTGCCAATGTCTTGAATGAAAACAAGGTGTCCAATGTTTAAATAATATTTTAAAATAAAATGCTTAATTGTTATATTAAATTGCAATATGAGAAGTACCAGTGAATAAAAAAATAGCCTTTGACAAAATCATGAAAAGTAATAAAAAAGAAAGAAATGGAGCAAAGCATTTATAACTCCAAATTCCTTTTCAAAAAGATGAGCGTCTACATTGTCTGGTGAAAGGGTAACGATAATAACTTTATTTATATGGCACTTTCAGGATAAATACATTAGTCCTGCCATGCAGACACACCACTCAGAAAAAGTCAGGAAAACTTGTTTGTTTCCAGAGCTCAGTTCAGTTCAGTGGGCTCACGACAATACAGGGAAGAGGCGACAGACACTTCATCCAAAACCCCTGATGTTTTGGAGAGATTCTCTCCATTTTTGGACCCAGAAGTGTGCCAAGCATGCAGCAGGCTGTCCCTAGCGGAGCACAAGAGCACGAGGCGGCACAGGTTGTCTGTTTTTAACATTTCGAGTGAACGCACAGCTGCTTTCCCTCCGCTCACACTTTGAGTTCACTGCAACTGCATCGAGATTTACGCAGTCACAGCTTTAAAAACAAGTCACCACGACAACAAATCTGTATTTCACACTATTTTGTAACCTTTGCAATTAATCTGCAGTTCACATGCAGGACTATGAGGGGTGGTCTGTACGGATCATGGATCAACTATGATCTGTTACACCATTATTGCATACCCCTCTGCATTGTATACCGAGTGTGGTCGTAATGTGTAATTTGACCATAGGATCAGTGAATTACAAGTATACAGGGCAGGAGCTGGTGGTAGACCGTCACCCCCATTCCCCCCACCCACAACCCAAGGATTGCCCCGTGAAGAATGTTGTGCAGGTGCAAATGTCAAGATGCATTTGGAATGTATGCCAAAGGTGCTGCAATTCAAATTATGATGCAGGTGGAGACAAAGGTCATCCCAATATAGGGAAGAGCAAACTGTCAGTCTGCATTATTTTGCAGTCTTGATGTCATTGTTGTAGAGCTCAATGGATAAGGAGCTTATCTGCCAATATGTAGACCTGGGTTCAAATCCTGCTCATGCTACCTGTCTGTGTTCTTGGACAATTGTCTCAGTCCACCCAGCTGCAAAAATGGGTACTGGTCTTGGCTGAGAAATAAATGTGAGGCATCATTGTAAAGCGTTTTGAGCGGAAAAGCGCTATAGAAATGCAGTCCATTTATTTATTGTCACACTTACAGCTTTGCATTTTACACCACTTTTGTATATTCACTGTCTTCAGACACCTTTTTAATACACATATGTGAGGTTGACATAGTAAATGAAGTGACATGTCATTTTGGCCTGTTTTTTCAACATCAAAGAACACACACACACAAAAAAGTTCTATCCCCTGGAAAAGAAAAAAAAAAAAATAAGCATCTTTGGATAAATTAAGTTACTGTTATGAGTTTCAGGATCAAATTGCTGCTGTATCTTTTGAAAATACACTTTTCAAATCGTCTAAGCATCTTTGTATAAAATAGGATCCTGTTTAAGCTCAGTCATGTTTTGATTTTGACCAAATAGTGTAGAAGATGAACAAAAACACAATTACACATAAGGAAGGTCATATAAACACATTGCACATTCAGAGTTCTATATTTTTAGCCTCAGTTTTTCACCAACACCCCATTCTCTGACTGAGTTGGTCTTACAGCGACCCCGAGATCCATAGTACCCATGTGATATGTGTTTTTTGTTCATGCACTGCACTGGGATCAATTGACAGAGTTCACACTCCATATATCACTCAAGATGTATTTATTTTTTGATTACCGCACTTGGTTTGGTGTGCTAGCGTGGTTAAAAATGGATCGTTTCCTTATCAAACAACAGCATTCAGTAAACAAAACCTGGTGGACCTGGGAACGAGAGGACGGCAGTCCAACATTCAGAAAAAGTGAAGGAGAACAGTGCCACTGCACCATCAGAAGGGTGACTGTTCTGATTTTTAAACTATTGCTGTTCTGTTAGTTGTGTATTGTACGTGTGAATGACAGTAACAGTATGTATGCACAATTGCACATTTACAACAAAATCTGTCGTCCCACCACTAAAAAAAAAAAAATCCTATTCATGCCCCCAACTCCATCTACCCGACCAAGACAAAAAAAAAAAAAACGAAACACAAACTCTGGAACTGCCACTAGCTGAAATAAAAGACCTGCTACAGCAGATAGCAGCATGTGCCTTTTCTGATGCTTTTAGCCTACAATAAAATCTAAAACAATACGTTTCAGTGATATTTATGTTGAAGAAGACTGACTGAAGCTCTTAAAGAATTTTACAGGAGTGCCTTCTCTTTGATTTGTTAAGGTCTGTTTGTGTAGATGGACAGTACTTTGGTTGTTATTCTATTTTATTCAGTCTTTGTTCATGATATATGAATCCTGGGTTAAGTGCTTTCTGATCCTTCCCCCTCTGGATTGGAATGGAGCTCGTCGTTTCCTTCCACCTTTGATCCTAATTGCTTTTCTTCTTGTTTTATTTCACTATCCACTGGTATTGGGGACACAGTGCAGTCTTCTGGTGTTTTTGGCAAAGTGCCTGCCCGTTCATGCTGTGCTGGAAACTGTGGATGACTGTTTCCATTAGCTCCGTGCTGTCCACTTATACACGAAGCTGCAGCGGACAGATCTTTGTCAACTCCAACGTCAACAATAACCACTCCGTTGTGTATAAGAGGGACCGTCCTGCTGGCTGTACAAAGAAAACGTCACTTAAATATGTACTGTATAAATTACTTGATCTGTTTATATATCAATACCATAAATAATTTGTGCAATCAATTTCAAATCATTTTAGAAAACATTTATTTATGGGTGAATAATGCATGTTCCAGATGACTACACAATATTTATTTATTTATTTATTTGAAGAAATCTATATTAATTTTGAAAATCTAATGTTGGTAAATGGAGTCAATGTTGTAGTCTATAAATCTAAAGAACTGCAAGTGAATTTACATTACTCTGCAAAACCTTTAGAAATATAGTGTTTGGTGGTTTTCTATATTATTATTAATATTAAAGGGTCAACCAAAATTACACACACACACATATATATATGATACATTTAATAATTTATATTTATTTATAAATATTAGATATTTAGTAGCCTTTTGATATTTTAAAACATTTTGGGCACATCATATATATTTGATCACTCAATAATAAATCTTATTTTGTCCTATAAATAATAGGGGACCACCTAAAAGAAATTATGGATTTTAATGGTGATAAGTGTCTACAAATTTTATTATTCATGATTGTGATGATTAATTATTAGGTTATTCATTATTCTATATTATATTATTTATTCATGATTATTTGATATTTAGCAGCTTTTCTGAGTCATACCATTCTAATTAGATGTTATTTACATCCATGTTCCCATGCTGTCACAGCTACAGTGTCTACTGAATGTCATATTAACCTTTTATCACTTTTTAAACAGGGTTTAATCATTTACTTATTGCATATCATACACACCTGTTTGCCTCACACATTGAGGAAGGGCTATGATGATGGTGAATACGACAAAGGTTGCAGAAGCCGCGGTGCTCCACCACGACCGCTGCACACTCTGGTTGTCCACACCTGCCACACAAACACATCACACATGATCCAGTGGAACCTTTAGTTTTTAACTCATCGGCCCGCCAAGGCTACAGTGGTGATGCCATCAGATTCATCATCTGTCCATCCGTCCGTTCTGTTGTGCCCCTCTTTTTGCACATTTGCCAGAAAACTTGAGCTATCAGCTTGAAATGTTTGGGCCTAGGTTGGCATCAAAGCCTATTGATTTGGGGATCAGAAGGTCAAAATTCAAGGTTATTGGAAACTATTTATTCACCTAAAATTTGCTTGTGTGTGCAATAACGTCTGTAATAAATTCCTGATTGTTGCCAAACTTGCTATGTATGGTAGATCAACTCCAACAATCCTCCTTATTTTAGGATCAGTAGGTCAAAGGTCAAGATCACAAAACATTTTTTTCGTGACAAATTGCTTGCAAGTGTGATAACTTCTGCTGTGCATACTATACCCTGTTGTTACGTCACCAAGTCCAAGAATGCTACTGATTTTTGTGCTCAAGTCACTGGAATATTTATATGAGATTAAAAATGAAACCAATGAATCAATGAAATACTCACTTATCGATGCCACAGTGATGTTTATTTTGGTTTGGACTGTGTGTCTACTCTGCAGGCCTGAGAAGGTGCAAGTATATGTCCCGGAGAGTTCTGGAGTCGCTGGTTTGTGAAGCAAGAGCGTTCCCTCTCCCAGCAGAAGACGGTCTTGGTCCAGTTCAGCATGGCCCTCCCACAGATTAAAAGTGTGTTTTGTTCTGCTGTCATATCGCAGGATAACTGTGGGTTCACTGGATGAGGAGAAAGTCCAGGTGAGGGAAAAATTCTGGAGGCTGGGCGGGGCGATGCATGGGATTAACAGTGTGTGGCCCTCTTCCTGTGTAATGCTCTCTGCAAGATATTTTACAACAATTTTACACTTTATTATTAATAGTAATATGAGTAATTCTATATTATTTATTATTATACAATATTCATGTTGTGATTTTTTTATTAATTACGCTGTTATTATCTATTCATCCTCTTCATCCTGCTTTAGCACAGCAGGTAGCTCAATCTATAAAGGAGCTGGGCTACCAATATGCGAACCTGGGTTTGATTCCCGGTCGGTGTCCTTATGAACATGTGCTGTAATTGGCAGAGGTAACATTATTATTATGGAATCCAAACCTTGGTTTTTCTGAGATGCAGTCCACACCTGGGTCTTGTCAGCCGATACAAATGAACAGAAGTAGGTATAGTCAGAGACATTACCCAGAAGCTTCAGCGTGCTCTCCACAGTGAAAAGACCCTTGTGGTCTGTGGTTTTGATGGTGTAACTTTTTAATGTTTCATGGGCAGAGGGAGGTTCTGTAGCCCATATCACCTGAGGGACGGGGTAGATGTTGTGAGAAGAACAGGATACCATCTCATCGGCCATCTCCATGGTTACTGAATGGATGAGAGCTGGAAGAAAGTAGGAGAGATCATCATGTTATTAAATTTAAAAGGACAGTGAATTTTACATACATAAAAAGTTGTTAGTAGCCATTATTTACCAAAAGTGAAAATATATAGTCAACAGACCAATCCAACTACCAGTG
The DNA here is from genome assembly GCA_900302635.1 of Chatrabus melanurus. Classification (NCBI taxonomy): domain Eukaryota; kingdom Metazoa; phylum Chordata; class Actinopteri; order Batrachoidiformes; family Batrachoididae; genus Chatrabus; species Chatrabus melanurus. The sequence continues at coordinate 2,004 of OMMV01219289.1, read as the reverse complement.
ACCCTAAGACCAGACAGACCACCTGATTGACTGGATTGGCTATAAGAAAGCCTATGGGCTTCATCTTTCACCCGATGCAAAGCACCACACAGCGCAATGCGAGGGTTCTTGGTAGTTTGCACCTAATGCTTTTGTGTGTGGTCTAACCATGAGGTGTGGTCAGGCACAATGCTGGTGAATTTGTGGAACCAGAAAGCATTTGCACCATAGACCATCCATTATAGATTTCCGTGATAGTGCCATATGACTCAATGCCTCACACGTTGATACTAGAGTGTATGGATCCTCTATACAAAGTAACTGGACACTGATAGGCTTCCTCAGGAACTCCATGTGACTGTTGAAGACAACACTAGAGGCAAACTCCAGGGTCATCACACAAGTGTCCATCAGGTGTGGCATATACCAAGGTGAAGCAGTGTCCCTGCTGCTGTTCTGCATAAGCCTGAACCTCCTCAGATAAATTATTGCAAATACAGGTTCATGGATGACATCAAGCTGTATGCCAAGAGCAGGAATAATAAAATGCCCACAGGAAGAGATAGATACCACAAATGTCATTACACACAAACTCCTCACAATGCATGGGGGAGGGGATTCCACACGAAGTCTAGCACCCTGAGACTGTGTGATCCAGGATGAAACAAGAAGCATCCAGGTTTACATCAAGAAGCTGGTCTCCAGGGACAAACCACTAGGTGAGCACCACAACCAGCAGAAGACAGAGGGTTGTGAGAAAGAAGAGGAGGCTTGAAAATATGGGCTGAAGGACAGCACAGAGGCTCTGATCATGGCAGCACAAGAACGAGCCCTAACAAAGAGATCCACAGAGACCGGGGTCTACTATAGCATACAGGACCTGAGGTGCAGGCTGCACAAAGATGGCCCTGAGACAGTCCAGCACATAGTGGCAGAGTGCAAGATGCAAGCTGGTACAGCATACACTGAGAGGCACACGCAACTACCTGGGATAGTGTACAGGAACATCTGCGGAAGTGCCGAAGTCCAAGTGGGGAAGCCCACCAAAGGTAATTGAGAACAGCAGCTATAAGGTGCCGTGGGACTTCAAGTTCCAGACACACAAACAGCTGCTGGCCAACCAAGCAGAGATAGCGGTGGTTGGCAAGGAGCAGAAAAGGGCAATTGTGATAGATGTGATAGCAACATCACATCATAAGAAGATCAACAGGTATTAGGGGCCGAAGGAAGAACTAGAAAAGATGTGAAAGGTAAAGGCCACAGTGGTCCCAGTGGTAATAGGAGCTCTCGGGGCTGTGACCACCAAACTGGAAGAATGGAGCCAACAGATTAGACGTACAAAAATCTGAGGTCTCTGTCCACAAGAGTGTAGTCCCAGGAAACTTGTTTCAACAAGATAATTTTCTTGTGTGCAAAAGATTTAAAAAAAAAAATTCCAACATTGGGACTTCGGGTTGTCTGCCTGGGTGGTTGCCACCCAGGACCCGACGCGGTTCCGTGGTGTTGTGTAGGTGGCAAAGTACAGCACCAGCGCATGCTCCCAGACTTGACTTGACTTGGACTTCGGCGGCTCCATAGCAGCCAAATAAGCAGTACGTCTGTGCTGATGTAGTGTTCATTTGTTCTTGAACTCAAACACGATCATTTAAACCCTGTCCCACTCCATTTAACCCTTGTATTATGTTGAAAAAAAATTACATCGATTATGTTGCGGGTCATTTTGACCCGTACTGTGTAAATCCACTCAAAACAGTCAAAAACAGTTTAAACCAATAACAACTTTATTTTAGATTATATAAACATTTAGAAAAGAGACATAACAATACATTTTTAATTTCAACACTATATTTAAGAACTATTTTGTTCAAGTTTTTCCCTCTGCATTTTTTTTCATTTAACTTGCCCCTTTTTCTCACATTTTCAATGTTCAACATTTTCAATGCTCTCCACATGATGGACAGAATGTAACTGTGTGCTTTCTGCAGATGTAATTCTTGCATTTCACACAAGAGGTACTTGTTTTAC
>OMMV01219283.1:0-10536 GCA_900302635.1 Chatrabus melanurus | reverse complement strand
TATACAGCGTGATGTTTATCACTAAACATGTTATTAACAGTGTGGTCTTCTTCTGTGGGCAGAACAGCCGCGCCCACAGCGACAGGACACACCGCTGCTTCCTCCCGCTGGTGGTTAATATTACTGCACCAACAGACTGTAGGCTGTCCACACAAAGACACGACTGCTGCGGATTCAGATCGCTCCACTCTGGAGAGCGGATTCAAAAGGCTCCGGTTTGCGGCGTGGAATACGGCCGATTAGTGTGGATGAAAGGCCTAAACGGAGAGATACTTAGACGGTTTCCTGTGAAACCAGAGTAGTGTGGACAAGGCCTTAATTAAACACACTTTTAAATATGAGATCATTTAATTATATATTTAATCTTCTTTACAAATGGCAAGTTTCTAGTTGGCAACAACTAGATTTGTAAAAAATACCAATATTTTCGTTAAAGTTATAAAGTTATCCCACCAGCCAGATCAGCTTCAGATCTGTCCAAACTCAAAATTCAATTATGTAACACCGAATCTCATAAACATACATATTTTCACAGAATTGTACCTATTTGGAATCAATTACCGGCCGAAATTAGATCCACAGAATCATTCACTTCTTTCAAGTCACAGGTCTTCCCAATACGGAAATTCACTTCAGTTTCCTGTGGTTTTTATACAGTAACCATGGTTTTACTATGGTACCTCATGGTGATTACAATTACTGTGCTCCTACCCATAGTACTACCATGTGTTTACTTATAGCACTTCATGGTAACTGTGGTACTTCTAAGGTTTTAAAGCGGCACTTTAAATGATCATGGTAGTAACATGGTATTAACTATGTTACTACCATGATTTTGTACAACACAGTCAATATGCTACAGCTGGGTGCAACCATACTTCTTGTATTTACTATGGTATGGTAATCATAGTATTGGTTTTCTCAAAAACCATGGTTTTTCCATACCATGGTAAAAAACCATGGTCTGTAAAAAATGGTTTTTAAAAAAACCATGGTCTGTAAAAACAATGGTTTAAAAAAACCCATGGTCTGTAAAAAACATGGTAAAAAAACATGGTCTGTAAAAAATGGTTTTTAAAAAACCATGGTCTGTAAAAAATGGTTTAAAAAAATCATGGTCTGTAAAAAAAACATGGTAAATACCATGGTCTGTAAAAAACATGATAAAACCATGCTCTGTAGAAACCATGGTCTGTAAAAAACATGGTAAAAATCATGGTCTGTAAAAAACATGATAAAACCATGCTCTGTAGAAACCATGGTCTGTAAAAAATATGGTAAAAATCATGGTCTGTAAAAAACATGATAAAAACCATGCTCTGTAAAAACCATGGTAAAAAACCATGGTCTGTAAAAAACATGGTAAAAAAAAAACCATGGTCTGTAAAAAATGGTTTTTAAAAAACCATGGTCTGTAAAAACATGGTCTGTAAAAAACATGGTACAAATCATGGTCTGTAAAAAACGTGGTTAAAAACCATGGTCTGTAAAAAAACATGATAAAACCATGCTCTGTAAAAACCATGGTAAAAAACCATGCTCTGTAAAAAACATGTTAAAACCATGCTCTGTAAAAACCATGGTAAAAAACCATGGTCTGTAAAAAACATGGTAAAAAAAAAACCATGGTCTGTAAAAAATGTTTTTTTAAAAACCATGGTCTGTAAAAACATGGTCTGTAAAAAACATGCAAAAAAACCCCATGGTCTGTAAAAAAACATGCTTAAAAAAACCATGGTCTGTAAAAAACATGCAAAAAAAAAACCATGGTCTGTAAAAAAAAAAAAACGTGGTAAAAACTATGGTATGTAAAAAAAAACATGGTAAAAAAACCATAAAAATAAATAATAACAATAACATTCTTCTGCGTGTCCAAACAGCAGTAATATTTTTGATAACTTGAAAAATGTTAGACTGATTCATGGTATGGCTAATGCAAAATTTTCCTCAATTGCAGACACAGAACACAAGGCAGGAATTTTACAGCTAAAATCAGTTTATTTGTCAGAAGGAAACCGCACATACAGTGAAATCCTGATAACTGCAAGAAGAGAATGAAAAGCTGAAGAAACAACGCAGGAGATCCACCAATGAAGATGTGGGACAAAAACCAGGAAAACTGACAGACTGAAAACTTTGTACTTATAAACAAACTGTGAGGAGTGATGAGAAAACATGAGGCAGGTGTGCGAAGCAGCGAGAGACTCAGGTGTGGAAGCAAGATAGCGACAAGACAGGGTGACCACCCACGAACAACGAAGAGAAACCTAAACACTGCACGCATGGGAAACCAGACAAATGCAGACACACACACAGGAAGGGAAGCGAGCTAAATGAGACACAGGAAGAGAAATTAAAACATGAGGAAAAACCACAACAACAATCACACAGGAATAGACAAGAACAGTGCACTGAAACCAAAGCCCAACTCAAAAAAAAAGAAAGAATTAAACAAAGGAACAGTGCACCCCCACCCCCCAAAAAACAAACAAACAAAAATATACAAAAAAACAAGCATCATAACCAAGATAATGACAGATTTCAAGTTACAAAACCACAAATATACTTAAAGTAGTCCTAAGACACTGAAAATATATTTTATTAGCTTGTCAGAACTGTGGGGGCTTATTATTAAAAATAAGAAACAAAAACACAGGACAAAAATAATGGCCAAAAAAAAAAAGCTTCCATGCAGCAAAATCTTGTTTTTTTTCCCCCCCATACTAATTTCCATGTGAGTTAAAGTGAGAGCTTTGTGTGTATTTTAATTACCGGTACTGATAATTCAATTTAGTCAGTTCAAAATGCATCCATTGTCTACTCGCTGTCATGTTTATTTATCAGACAATGTGCCATTAGGAATACAGTTAATGAGTATCTCAACGCCGTTCTTCCCTGAAACACAATATTTAAAGCATGAGACATTTAACGCTTTCACAGGAGCAGTGCAGCTCCACTTCAAGTACCGTGACGAACAAAGATAAATGGATTATCAGGAAGCTGACATATGGATTTAATGTCTATAAGCTCTGCTGTTCTAAAAAAGCTAAATAAAATGTTACCGCGGCTTTCCTGTAATAAAGCTGGAAATTCTGACGTCATAACACAGCACCAGCCCAGTATGGTCAGTAATTACTTAGCTATCTCCTCTATTTGCTTTAAATTGGACTGGGCTAATCGGATCAATAATATTGCTCTGTGCTTATTTGAATCCAATCAGCTGCTTTGAGCTATAAGTAACGTTGCCCTCAGAACTAAAAATAAGGAAGCAGGAAGTCAGCTGCTACGCTGCTGTGAATATTTTTCCCAAAGCTGAGCCAGAAGGCGAGGCTCTCGATTTACGCTCCTATCCTCACCTGTGGTCATGAGCTTTCGGTAATGGCTGAAAGAACAAGGTCGCGGATACAAGCGGTGGACATGAGGTTCCTCCGTCGGGTGTCTGGGCTCACACTCAGGGACAGGGTGAGAAGCTTGAAAATCCGGGAGGGACTCGAAGTAGAGCCGCTGCTCCATCACATCGAAAGGAGCCAGCTGAGGTGGTTCGGGCATCTGGTGAGGATGCCCCTTTGGTCGTTTTCCGACGGAGGTCTTCCAGGCACGTTCAACTGGGAGGAGGCCCCGGGGAAGATCCAGGACACGCTGGAGGGATTCTATTTCCCAGCTGCCTTGGGAACGCCTTGGGATCCCCCAGGAGGAGTTAGAGGACTTGGCCAAGGATAGGGAAGTGTGGGCTGAGCTGCTTGTTCTGCTGCCACCGTGACCCGAACCCGGATAAGCGGCAGAAAATGAATGAATGATATCGATCGAGCTTCAAACACACAAGCAATAAAGACACTGAAAAAATATTGTATTTTGTTTAATTTAAAATAATGATGAACACCAGTGTCCCAGAAGAAGAAGCGCTCCATCACGCCCCTAGTGGCCAGCCACTGCTGGTCTGTAACCTGACCTTTGCTGACCTGGGTGGTCCTTTAGTGGGGCAGATAATAGAAAAATTGTGCAAAAAAAGTGATACAAGCTCCAAATTTGGCATGAATAATGTCCAGAATCTACTCTTTTGGAAAAGCACGGTATCCATTCGAAAATCCAAGATGGCCACCATATTTTCAAAGATGGCGTCCGGACAAATTCAAAATCCTCCAATCATATTGAAACATATTATTTGCCTGATCATAAAGATTCTAAAAAGGTATAGTTTGGACTATACCTTTAAATAAATTGTTCATGCCAAATTTGGAGCTTGTATCACAAGGTGAAAGATTGTTGATGTATATTGACTTAATCTGCAGCACTACTTCCACGAGTGCTGGCCTCCTGAAGGCATTGGAAGAGTACTGACCACGAGAAGGCATGGATCCACCACGGCAGAGTCACACTGCAGCCAAACACGGCAGGAGAAAGAGGAGAAAGTGTCGTGTAGAAGGACCAGACCAGGAACATTGTGACGCTCTTTAGAGAAGCTTAATCGCATGTCAGCTTTACGAACAGCAGCAATCTTCTACCTAAAATCCCAGTCATTAAAAAATAAAATAAAATCCTTATGGAAATCATACTCGTTTTAAAATCTCTAAGCCATGGCTGAATAGACTAATCATAACCGAGACGTTTTCTGCCTGTCATCTTTGACTCAAATTCTTTTTTTTCTCCAATTTCCAAATGCGTCCTTGCTGAAGCAGTTTAAAATGAACTTCAAACACGATATTTAATGGCTGTCAGAAATCATTCAGAAAGATTAACAGGCAATTCCATCCTTAAAACCTTTGCACAACTTGGCACAGACGACAAATATAATATGAAGCAGAAGACAACATAAGGAAGAAGCAGCCGTCGAATGAAGTTTGTAGCTGTTTGTGTAGAAAATCTCAGTTGAGGAGAACAATCTTTAAGTGTGAGACACAAGGATCTTTGAACTGTCATATTTAACAGGTGAACCCAAATGCAGGACTCAGACTCAAAATATGAATGATCGGAAAAGGGTTTATCATAGAGTCATTGTCGAGACGGTTGCAACAGAAAATCCCAGATGAGTGAGGTGTCCAGGAGGTGGCGGGAAACCCAGTTACGTTCCTCCACGCTGAAACCTTCCCAATCCACAAGATACTGAAGGTCCTGCCTCAGGAACATATGTCCCGCAAGAGCCAGATAGTGAAGGCCGGGTGACTGTTGATGAGGTGGATGGATGGAGGGGGTTTGGCTGGAGATATGGAACATGAGAAGGATTCTCATGAACCCAATAAGTTTTAGTCTGTCAGCAGTTGCACTGATGATGATTTCTATTTGGAATGGACCAATGTAAGGTGGAGAGAGTCGGTTTTTTTTTTTTAAAGGGAACATCTTTGGAGGAAAGCCAAGAATTCTCAACTGGTTGGTAGACAGGTGAAGGATTCAAGTGTCGTTCAGCAATGTACCTGTTTAGTCAGAAGACCGAAGAAGGGCAGAGGGAGCATCTCTCCAGATCTCGCAGCAGCAGCGAAGATGGTATTGAATTGATGGCAATGGGATCGGATCAACCTGAACAGGAAACTAGAAGCAGTGCGTAAAGCCCCGCAGGTGGGATGTCCCAGGGTGGGAGAATGATGAATCAACCTTTTTTTCCACAGAAACAAAACAATCCTTTTTTTAAATTATTATTTTACGAGCTAAACATCAAGTGTCTATCATAAGTAGTTCCTGAGATGTTCAAGAAAGAATTTCTCCTTAACAACCATGGTTACCATATCAACCAAACTGACATTTCATGAAAGCCCTTCCAAAGACCTTTCATATGAGCCAAACATCAAGTCTCTATCTTAAGTGGTTGCTGAGATATGACAGAAAGGTCACATGGCAACTTGGCAGGACATCATAACACACAGACAGGACAGACAGACATGGGGTCGTGCTCCCGGTGGAGTACCACTAGGTGGTCTGTCCATTACATGGGACATCCCAAAATAAAAGGGTTTCATAGCCCAAAGAACATTCAAACGGAAACATACTGGTAGCTGTGCTGGTCAGGAGGTGGTGCACATAGTCCACATAGGCACACTGAGAGCTTAAGGAAGACAGGTTACAGACAGAGACACCGTGGAAGTCTACTTCCAGCTCCTGAGTGGCCCATTTTAAATGTCCGGTTGTCTGAGGATGAATACCAGAGAAGAGACTAACTGAGGCTCATCGGCTTGACAGAAGGACTTCCAAACTTGTGAGATAAACTGCGGGCCACGGCCAGAGATGATATTGGAAGCAGTTCCATGGGGATGGAAAATGTGATTGATTATAACCAACCCCCTACAGTCTCATGGGCAGTAGGGAGTTTAGGGAGACCCACAAAGAGCACAGCTTTGGAGAAATGATCCACTAGGTTTAACTGTGTTACCATGAGGTTCCTTCAAACGGTGGCTGGAGTGACTCTCACAAAGGGGACGAGGAGCTCTGGATTCATCCTTATAGACAAGGTATAACACACAATTCTGACACACAGCAGCTCAGAGTAGAACGTCACATTGATAAGAGTCATTTGAGCTGGTTCAGGTTGTCTGGGTATGTCCACGTGGGAAGAGGCCCCAGAACACGCTGGATGTTAATATATTCCCCCTAACCTGTGAACACCTTTGGATCCCCCAGGAGGAACTAGAGGATGGGGCTGGAGAGACAAATGTTTGAGCTTCATTATTTGGCCAGCTGCCAGCATGACAAAGTCTAGAATGAGTTCTAGAAAGTAGATGGATACCTTAAAAAAAAAAAAAAAAGAACAATTATAAAAACTACTTTGGAAACACCGTGATCCAAAGCTATTTTTTTGTTGTTGGCGCCACAGGGTGGGCTTTTGATGGATAAGTTCTTTTCCCATTTCGAATTAGTATGTCTGCAGGTGCGGAGCAGGTAGATCAGTGGGGTAGGAGTTGGACTACCAATATATTGACCTGGGTTCGATTCCCGGTCATGCTACCTCACTTCATCCGCGCAGTCTCAGTCCACCCAGCTGTAAATGGGTACTGGCCTTGGCTGGGGAAGTAACCTGCAATGGACTGACATCCGGTCCCGGGATAGTTGTGGACTAACAGGGGCTAAGCACTGGCCTCAGGGCCTGTATACATGTTTGCAGAGACTAGACACATGAACTTTCTTCACAGATGTTTTCTGTATTAGTTTGTTTCCAAACGTTGTGCACGGGGATCATGAAATGATGGAAGAGGCGCAAAGCAACGTCAGACTGAGGAAGCATATTTTGCGATTGCAAGCAACAGAACCAATCGAGAGATCTGCTGGATAATTTGTCAATTCTTTGTTGTGTCTTTGTTTTATTTTGTTATTGTGTTCTTGTTAGTATGGCCAAAGCAGATGGTCACCCCACTGTGTGTGGTCTGCTTGAGGTTTCTTCCTGTAATTAAAAAAAAAAAACCCCACCTGAGGTAGTTTTTCCTACCGCTGTCGCCAATGTGCTTGCTCAGGGGGTGGGTAAGGTCTAAGCCTTACTCGTGGTTCGTGCTTTGGGGTGATTTATGCTGTCATTTGGTGCTGTATAAATAAACTGAATTGAATTAATTTAATCTTTGCAGAAAAAATTATATGTAATATGTGCACATGTACCTGTTTCCACTGAAGCCAGAGGGACTGTTCTCTGGGAATGTAGTCACCTCTGAGTCTTTAATCCAGACCAACTCATCAGTCATTTGATCCATAGCCAGTCGTCATTTCTCATTTGGAAATTTTGGAAAAGGAGAGCAGCTACCCTGTGTGTCTGATACCAACCTCAGGCACAACAAATAAGTGATGGACAGCGCCCTGTGGACAGCGATAACAAGAGACCGAGAGGTCTCACTGTCAGCTGAGACATTCTGTCACATCTTCAGATTAAAGTTCTTTATTCCGTGGAATTTCAGACAGTGCTATGAGCTTCATACAGAATATTTTCATCAATCAAGCCCTGAGGCCCGTTAGTGCCGGTGCTTATCTCTAGATACCGTAGCGCGAAGCGGACGAGAGTCCTACGACTACCCCTGGATGGGAAGCCAGTCCATCACAGGTTACTCTCCCAGCAAAGGCGAGTACCCACTTACAACTGGTTGGACTGGGACAATGCAGATGAAGTCTTGTCCAAGGACATAGACAGCCTGAAGCACAGACCTGGAATCAAACTCCGGTCCATACACTGGTAGTCTAACTCCTATTCAACAGATCCAACTGCTCTGCTCGATCAAGTCCTAGTAAATATAAGCAAGTTTATTTTGTTTCCCCTTAAAATACACAAAAAAAAAACTGATTTGATTTAGTGACTGTTTTGATTTGTAATCTACATCCTGAGACACTGACAACATTAAAGGTCTACTTCTGACAGAACAACAGCAGGAAGGGAAATGAACTTTAATTTTCACACACAATGTAACATAACTGGCATCAAAAATCAATTGGAGGCAATCTGTTATTATTATTATTATTTTTGTACTGTTCAGCCCAAAGGAAATGAGGTGAGAGTTTCTTCCTTCTGAAGCATGTGCTATATCAAGTTATGCTTTACATTGGTGTTAAGTGCTGCTGAGGAGTTACACTGGCACACTATTGAAGCTCAATGTCATGCTGCAAAGTAAAAGCAGGCAGTAGATGTTTGCAAGAGCTTATTTTCACTTACTGTCTTTCATGTGACTGAAAAAAAAAATAGGATAACACACAAAATTCAGACAATTGGAACACACAAACTGCTCACTGCAGACCCCGATGTCTGCCATTACATCTTTGCTTGTTTACAGTGCAAAGCTAAATATTCCTGCATTCGGAGGAGCAATCTCTTCTTGGAAAAGTGAATAAAAAGTCCCTCCCTGTGTAAAAACATTGTGTAAAACACACAGGATTTTAAGATATTTTCTGCATCTTGTTCCTCCTCCACAAGTTTAAATTACCGCACCACGTGATCATGTTAAAAGATAGAATGCTTTCACTGAGTTTTTACAGACAACTTCCAGAATATTTTGGCTCGCTCCAAAATTGTTCAACTTGTGGAGCAAGTGGAGACGTGTGAACATTTCTTCAAAATCTGGTCTGTATTTACTTTGACGGTCAGACTGCTGCCAATGAATGTATCAATCAGAAAAAACAACAACTTTGTTTTACCTCTGTAATATCCCATAGACATGTCTGCCACCTGCTGGATGGTTAGTGGATGCTGGATTGATGATGGATTAGGAGCAGGTGTGGTTGTCTGTGAGACAGACAGACTGTTTCCGCACAGAAATATGTACTAAATCTGAGAAATAAACTGTTACTTTCTAATTGTTTCACAGCAATTACAGCCTAAAACGCAAATATAGCTCCTCACAGCCCTGCAGAAAGGATTTTTTTTTTTAATTTACCCACAAAAGAAAAAGGGCGCAAGGGAGATGGTTGAGCAAAGTACGTAGTTCATGGGGTCTGTGAGAGAGAGAGAGAGAGAGCATTCTCACACATGAAATGACTAAATGAGAGAAATAAACTTATTTTCTGATTAACACCAGTTACTTTCTAAAACTCAAGTAACGCAGAAGTGCACACATCCCTACAGAAAGGAATTTGTATGAATTAATCACAAAAAAAAAAAACTTGATATACTGTAGTTCTCAAGTGAAACGCCATACAGCAAAGAGAGAGTTTGAGGCAATTTGAGTATTTCTATGTGTCTATTAAATCACATATTCCACAGATGAAAGTGTCGCTTTAAAGATGTGTTTCTGTGAGCATGTAGCACATAAACACAATCATTTCAGACAAATATCTTACAGGCACATAAAGCTACATTTCCACCAGGGGATGGAGAAAAAAAAAACATGTGAGACAATAATTCAAAAACCCTAGAGTCAAATTGTCCACACTCAAAAGTATTGTTGTGAGATTAAACCTCAAAGCGTCATCTATTAATTCAAAATTATTTGAGAAATTTTTACTGGGATGTTTTTTGATGGATTGTACGTGGTTTTCATGAATAAACTACAGTGTGATATTATTGGTGTTTGACGTTTGAGTGATCTAGAGCGTACACCACGAGCACAGCCCCTTCATTCTTTCACTCTATCTCCTCATTAAAGATTCACATGCAAGGCTCCCATTGTGTCTTAATTTAGCTCAGGTCAAGCTGTGCACAGAGAACTCACATACTTTGGCGTTATAAATACAACCCCAAATCAGAAAAGGTTGGGACGGTATGGAAACTACAAATAAAAAAAACAACCCTGCAGTGATTCTTACATTTACTTTGACTTCTGTTTCATTTCGGACAGTATGAACCCAAAATATTTCATGTTTTGTGTGGTCAAATTCATTTCATTTGTTAATATACATCTATTCCTGCATTTAAGGCCCACAACACATTCCAAAAAAAAGTTGGGACGAGGGCATTTTAGGGCTAGGAATGGGGTAAAAAAAAATTTTTTTAAATAATGATGTTATTTCAAACAGGTGATGTCAGCAGGTGAATATAATAATGATTTGGTACAAAAGCAGTATCCACACAAGGCTGAGTCTTTGAGGAGCAAAGACGGGCAGAAGATCTCCAGTTTGTCAACAAATGCGTGAGTAAATTATTGA
>OMMV01219281.1:0-11260 GCA_900302635.1 Chatrabus melanurus | reverse complement strand
TCTGTCACCACCTGTTATGATATATGGGTTACGACGCACAGCAGAGCAGAGCGAGGCAGAACATGGTGCAGATGTTAGAGTTTGTGCTACACAAGTTTTATGTTGATGATGGCATTACATCTGTTCCCAGTCAAGAGCAAGCCGCTGACCTCCTGAAAAACACACAAAATGCTGGCGGAGGTGAACCTGAAACTCCACAAGAAGGCATCCAATAATGTCACAGTCATGGAGGTTTTTCCACAGATTGAAGGAGTTCAAAGACTTTGATATTAGTGCTGACCCACTCCCTCTCCAGCACAGTCTTGGTGTAAGCTGGAAACTCAAAACTGACTGTTTCACACTCAGGGTGGTAAGAGATGTTAAAACATTCACACAAAGAGGAACGCTTTCAACTGTCACTAGTCTGTATGACCCACTGGGGTTCGTCTCTCCTATCACTATGCAGGGAAAGGCTCTTGTTAGAGAACTCTCATCAGTGCAACAAGCTGGGATACGCCTCTCCCAGCAGATAAACGGGCCCAATGGGAAACATGGACTACATCTCCTGCAGACCTTCAACGTCTGCACGTCCCATATGTTCCAGTCTCGCTCTCACAGGCTCATTTTAAGGAGATGTGTTTATTCTGGCCACAGCTGCAGTGGCATGTCTGCAAGTCACAGAATCAAATAGAATTTGTGATGAGTGAGTCAAAGTAAGTCAAGTCTTATATACTGCTGTCTGCTTGATGTTCAAGACCATCTATTGCTGGACTTCAAGATTAGATTGTTTTGCTGGAGTCTGCATGCAATGTGGGTGAAGGATTTGCAGCCATGGACAGACGTAGTGATCTGAAAGGAATATGGGAGTTCTTCCATGATCAGACCCTGAAAGTCAGCAGGGACTGCACTGAAGTCACCAAAGTCCACAGGAGAAGGCTCCCATGTTACTGGACCCCATACCCCAACCCAATTCCCAGTCCATGCAAACACTGAACAGAGAAGGAGCCAGAAGACATAGCAGACGAACGCAAGTCGAAGACTCTGAAGAGCACTCACACTACCCATGTACTCACTGGCTGTGATGCCCAGCAACATATTGGGGATTCCACAAATTCTCAGGATGTCCTACAGAGCAACCAAATCAAATGTGCTGCAAAAATCAACATCAGCTGCAAAGAAGCACTGTTAATATTCACATCTGAGTTCAAAGAGTGCTCACAGAGTGAGGATGCAGTAGATAGATGACTTGTTAGATGTGAAGCCAGACTGATGTGGTCTCTGAGTGGCAAGTAACTGCGACTGAACCCTGTTAAGAATCAGGGCTGGGATGATACATTGATGTTGTCGACGTAATCAATGATGTAAATTCATCGACAACAATAATCTGTGTTGACACGTCAAATTCAAACAACAACAACATGGCTGCATGAAGTAACAGCGTGAGCACCGACTCCCAAGCGCAACAAAAAATGGCCAAAAAAGCCCGCACAGGATCTTCCAAAGTGTGTGAATTTTTTACTCTTAACGGTAGTGATGTGGTCGTTTGCAGACTATGCAAAATGCAGTTGGCAAATCACACTAGTACGACAGCGATGAACGAACATTTGAAGAAAAAACACCCGGAGCTCTGTGTCAGATGGCAGCAAAACACTAAGTTCTGTTAACTTCCCCCCCGCTGCCCCACCCTTATCAAACATTGACACAGAATGTCTTTTAGTAGTAGCCTAATGTTACGTTAAACTATTGATTTGTCATTTATTAATGCATCGCTACTAACGTTAAGCATCGTCTAAAGCTGTTATTAATCCGGTGTTGTGCCAGAAAGTGATTTCCTGCCACAGGAGCGCACACGGCCTGTTAACTCTGCATCGCTCAGTCTCTCACCGTCTACAGCTGCTTGTGTCTGCATCAAACAGCCATAACGTGCAAATACACATAAGTTTGTGTCCGCGGTTATGTCAAAGGTATGTGTCTGTGAATCTTTAAGGGTTCTTGTAACTGAAAAAAATCACAGTTTTACCCATTTATGACGCATGGAAAATAGAATATATTCAATAAAAACGATGTCTTTTACACATATCCTTGAGACTCTGCATTATTTTAAGTGTTAAGTGTTTTAATAAATATTGACATGTTAACAAGAAATGTTTTAATATCCATAATGTTCAAATTGTTACATTAATCAAGTAATGGGAAATAATCGACAATCAAAAAATTAATTGTTAGATTAATCGAAAAATTAGTCGTTAGTCGATTAATCAAAAAAAATGGCTAGATTAATCATTTTAAAAAATTATCGTTTGCGACAGCCCTAGTTTAGACCCTGAGGCCCATTGGTGCCGGTGGTTATCCCTGGATTCCAACTTTAACGCTAAGATTACACTTTGTGTCAAAGTGCTACAGTGGCAAGAAAATAAGAAATGGGGTGGATTATCAGTCAGTTTGGAAAGAATTGGTACAGCTTTCGTGGGAGTTGGAGAATTGTGTTGTTGGGGTCACTGACATTAGTAAAGAAAAGCTGCTTGTCTTCTGTCAAAGATTATTTGTACATGTTCTACTCAATCTTAGATAATACAACAGCAAAGCTCAAAAGAAAAAAAAGTGGGTTTGCTTTGTTTTTTTAATCCAACTAAAAACACATTACATTACTGTTGGCTAAAGTACATCATGTATTAATTGTAATTTAATTGGGGGGGGGGACAAAACACTTGCATCTAAAATTTGTAGTTTGAGCTAAATTGGACAAAACTTGAAGTATAATGCTATAATTACCATTGCTACTAGAAAAAAAGTGATTTTATTGCCTTGAAAGTTTGAGATTATTGAACATATTCAATGACAGGAAAGAATTTAGTTTTAGGTCTTAAAAATTGTACTGATCCCCTTCCATGTCCATCCCTATGATCCCAACCAGAAACATAATTTTGACATTCTGATTCTTTCAATTCTTCGAGTTAAATGTTTTCATCACTGTACAACAACAGTTCAGTAAGGTGAAGTTTTCTTGTTTGGATCCTGAGACTACAACACAATTAAAGACGGCCTTCTTTAGCTTGTTCCAGCCGTGTTACCTCTGTCATGCGTTGATCCTCCTCAACAGGGACAAACTTGTCATGCATGCCATGAACCAGCAGGACGGGCACTGTGAGCTCAGCGTGGTAGACCTCGTCCCCCTCGGGCCAGTACTGGCCGCTCATCATGGCGCGCAGCACAAAGGACGACACGTTGAAGGCATTGTTCTCTTTCAGCAGCTGCTTCTCTTTGGCGCCCTGTTGAGCAAAACCAGCTCTGTAGGGGACATAAATAGATTGGCTGATTCATTAAAGTAAATACATAAATAAAAATCCGACAGTGGCTGAAATGTACACTCATAGTTCCAAAAGCAGACAACTTGTAAAATGTTACCACTGCACCAGCAAGCAAGATGGAAAAATCACAGTGGGATCATTTCAATAAACCTTCTCTAATTTCACACAGAAAGGGCCCTATCTTGCACCCGGCACAAAGCAGCGCACAGTGTAGTGCAAGTGTAATTCCTAATGTACAACTGATGCTGTTGTAATTTTCACACATAGCGCCCATATCATATAAATAGTGAGTAGAATTGTGCTCATCTATGCGCCCATGTGCGTGTTGTTCTTTAGTTGAGGTGTGGTCAGGCGCAGTGCTGGTGGAATGCTATCATAAGGCAGCGGAAAGCGATCGCGCCACAGACCACCAAAAACCTGGTGTAAAGTTAATTCTGGTATTTATACAGCGCAGTACTCAGATGCACCTTACATACGTGGATTCACGATGCGCGAACACTCTGCTTGGATGCACAATGAAACTGAATTGAAAACATTAAACAAAATAAAAGAGAACACTAAAGGAAAAATACACAACTTCACCTTACTGCTTCCCCTGCTTCACGCCAGGGAGCTTTGGTGGCTGCTCTCCACTGGTGCGCTCTGGTGCAGAAAACCTCTCACTTGAGTCCACTTTCTGGACTCAAGGATTTCTGGCAGTGTTTGTGGAGCACTGCGGCTCTTTAAAGGGGATGACAAACGACAATCTGATTGGCTCATTTCATGTTATGCCCAAAACACACCCACGATTAATTAAGTGACTAAATACAACCCCTTTGCACCTTGCGTCCTATTTTGCCCTCAGATTGCAAAACCCTCCAAACAGCAAAGTGGGGTTGGACACGCCCCAAATGCACTTGTGCTCCATAGATTCTCAAGATAGGGCCCTAAGAGACAAACTGTTTGGGCAACTGGTAGGCTTTTGAAACATCCAAAGTAATTATTACTGGTTGTTAAAAATGATACGAGCTCTGTCACTTATTTCAGCAGTTATGTGTTGTCACTCTTATGTTGCTTTCTGTCTTACTTGAGAAAGCTCCAGGCGAGCAGCGGGGAGAGGCAGTAAAGCACACATGTCGGCAGGTTGAAGATGGACCACAGGCTGGGCTCCAGAGCTGTGGGACCACCTCCGTTGATCATTACCATCTTGTGGATCTGTTCTGGATACTCATGGGCCAGGAACGTACAAAAAGACACACTGTGCAGACGGAACAAAAGGCTGGTTACAGGACAAAGTAATCCCAAAGGTGCTGCAAGTCATTTTTGGGTGGATAGCAAATTTAATGGAGTTGATTTGACTGCCTTTGATGCGCTCGGGCTGACTGGGACGTCTGGTCGCAAATGTTGCCAAAACAAGATGAAGGGCACAGCTAGTGCTTTTTATTCCCTTTACAAGTGATCCTACTGTGTATTCCAGAAAGCCCTTCAGAAATCAATTTTGTTTCTGGAGCGCCAGAGCTATAACGCAGGTATCCCCGTTACTCTTAGTAGTCTCTGTACAGCTTGTGGAGAAATTGTCCAACTTGTTGAATCCACTCATTCACATGCACATTCTTCCTCACTCCCACCTCTCTGTGCCACTCTCTTGTTGCATTTTGTCCTCTCTTGTCATTTTCCTTTGTAACACCACACAGTTAACACACAGACTGGCATCTCAATGTGAAAGTGTCTTAATTACTGACTGATGGCTAAGCCAATCAGAGACCTGATGACAGGATGGTGCGATTATTTGTGTATTGTTACTGAGCAAACAGCAACGTCACTGTTGTGTGTGGTTATAACACTCAGGTTCCTTGTCTAAGGCTGCTATCTCATTGGCGACTGTGACAACTGAATGTTTCGACGACTGCTAGACGAATTTGGCCATGTTTTTTGGCGACATTGGGGCGACATATTTGCCACTTTTCGATGACTGTTTAACGAATTAGGCGACTGCTGGGCATCTTGTTGAAGAATATTTGATGACTATTTGCTATGCGGCCGTATGTCTGCCGTCCTTAATTCGTTAATTACTCACTAATGACCGGCGACCGCATTTCGACCATAATCCGACTTTGTAGCAAATGAAGCGAACGAGTAAAAAGACTAGTTAGCAAAAATAAGCAGTCGTTCATTCGCCACCAGGGTTTTGGGGATACTGATTCTGACTGCTTAGAGAATAATTTCAGACTACATTGAGACCAGGAGCCGAATTAGACCAATGGCCATTCGTCTCACTCGCCAATCGGTCGCAAACCCACTGAGATACCGGCTTAATTTCATTCAGATTATGAAACCTATATATTTTTAAAACCTCACATAATAACGAACCAGAAGCTGTTTGATTCCATTTTATCAGATGCCAGTATGGTGACCATCATGCAGCCTGTAAAAATGGCATCCTTCAAATATTGATGTCTCAACATCTCGACCCCTAGATCACTGAGGATCATCAGTCCACTGGCTAAATCGACATTTTTGGGGGCGGTTACAGACAATGACACATCTATGTGTTACACTCCTGTCCTGGTTCAGTTTTATTTTGAAATTCCCTCCCTCTTGTGTGTTTGTTGTAACTTTCTTCCTGTGTCTCCTTCACAGCTGTTCCCCATTTTCCTGATTACCTCCAATATTTATATGACCCTCTCATCCTGTGTCCTTTGCCAGATTGTCTTGTGTTGTTATGCCAAGCTTTCCAGCGTCCTCTGTGTTCCCTTGCCTTCTCGTTGCCGACCTTTGCTGCCTGACCCCATTTTTGCCTTTTAGCCTGGTCCCTTAGACTATGGCGCCTGGTATGCTAGCTCTCTATGTTTTGACCTTCTGCCTGTTTAAGGCGCAATCTTACCTAGATGTTTGGGCCAACATAGATGAATGTATTTGCAGAGTTGGGGTGAGCTATGTGACGCTCCTACCTCAATGACAGATTTCAATAACACTGTCAATCTCTCTGGGATTCTGTTCTGCACCTTGTTGCTCTCATCATTGCCTACACTGCGCTATATATGGCTGTTTAGCCGCAACATTTCTGTCACTGCATGTTCTGACAATCTTGTGTTGTGCATTTTGTTTTGTCTTGTTGTTATGGCCATAGCAGATGGTCACCTCACTGAGTCTTGTCTGCTTGAGTTTTCTTCCTGTAATCACAAAGCACTGAGGGAGTTTTTCCTCACCACTGTCGCCAATGTGCTTGCTCATGGGGTGGGTAAGGTGTAGACCTTACTCGTGTATAGTACTTTGAGGTAACCTATTATAATTTGGCGCTGTATAAATAAATTTAGTTGAACATATGCCAATTCTTCAGAAAAAATATTATTATTGACAAACAGAGTATTTAATAGGTTAAAAATTGTAACAAGGGACAGTGTTTATTTACCCATAAGAATGTCCTATGAGAATGTTCCGCTTGCGTGCATATCGCTTGAAGATAAGTCGCATATCCTCAGCGAGGGCGTAGAAAGTGTATGCTGCAGGTATTTGTGGTGTGGAGCTGGCTCCGTGTCCTACCAGGTCTGGGGCGATCACCTCATAGCCCAGCCGGGAAAAGAAATCAAATTGGCTTTCCCAGATGTCCAGTGAGCCTCCCACTCCGTGAATGAAGAAGAGCGCCACGTCGGTATGCGTCCCTTTACAGGCTGATATGCTCCTCTCGCAGTCGATCACCACAGTGCGCTTAGGCTTCCTCCTGCGCTTCCTGGGCTGCTGCGACATGTCAGCCTGTCCAGCAGCAGGTGCATCTGCTCCTGTTCCAGTTTCCGATGTCCCGTATTTTTCTGCTGTGCCAGTGTCAGATCTGGCATCAGGAATTGTGACGGGTGGTGAGGAGTGGCCACAATCTGCCAGTTCAACTTCCAAAGTGCTGTTGGGCTCCGTATCTCCGTTCTGGCCATTTTTTAGCTCTGCGCTCGCCGTGTTGCCTAAGTTCTCAATGATTAGTTGTCCATTACGATATACTGTGATCTTTCGTCTGCAGCTGACACTGCCACCCTGCCCAGCCGGTTCTTCTACCAGCAGTCGGTCAGGGATGATGTGTCGAACTCGCATGAGCCGGCCTGGTTTCACCTCAACAAACTCGTAGCCATCGGCAGGTTCTGAGCTTTCTGTTGGAACCACTATGTTGGTTGACTTTGACGTAAGGCAGCAGAGAAGACCTTCAATAAAGCTGGTCAGCATGGCTGCCACTCTGTGGGGAATATAATCACATATAATTCCATGTGAAAGCACACAAATACAATCAGGTCACAGAAAACATTTAGTACACAATCATCTGCAATGAGCGTTAAGAAGTGTATCTAAAAACAGAAACAAAGCTATACAGGCTAGGGGTGTGCCAATCCAATGTTTTGGATTGGTATTAGTCTGATATTGGCCAAAATGACTTGATCGCATATCAGAAATTAAAATAAAAAAATCCAATTTGAGTGTTCGATTACACATCTGAGTCATGTTGTGTATGTTTTCCATTAGGGGAGTAGAATATTTCTTTCACAGTTTGAGTTGATGTTTTGTTAGATGGCTAGGTTAGCAAAGAACATCCAGACATATTTATTTATTAATAGATTAGTTGTTTTAAGACAGGGAAACAGGTATTGGAGGGCGGCACGGTGGCTTAGTGGTTAGCACTGTTGCCTCACAGCGAGAAGGTTCCAGGTTCTCTTTCTGACCTGGTCCTTTCTGTGTGGAGTTTGCATGTTCTCCCCGTGTTTGTGTGGGTTCCCTCTGGGTGCTCCGGCTTCCTCCCACTTCCAAAGACATGCAGGTTAGGTGAATTGGTGGCTCTAAATTGACGGTAGGTGTGAATGGGAGTGTGAATGTGTTTGTCTGTCCATATGTGGCCCTGCGATGGACTGTCCAGGGTGTACCCCGCCTCTCGCCCAATGACCGCTGGGATAGGCTCCAGCACCTCTGTAACCCTTAATTGGAATAAGCGGGTTCAGAAAATGGATACATGAAAAAGGTATTGGATTGGTATCGGTAGATACTCAAGATTCCATTATCGGTATTATATTGGACATGGAAAAGTGGTATCGTGCCATCCCTAATACAGACGATAAATACTGTACGTTTTCTTGGGTTTTGAATGCACCAAGAAGCCCATAAAGCTGTAAATGTCCTGAATTGTGTCATTTTTGTCTGTATGTCCAACATATAGAGCTGCAAGAGGATAACAACAACTAAAGCTAGAATCTATTTTCTTTATATTTGAAACATACAAACACATTACAGCTGTGATACTGTAAATACTGTTTATAATTACAGTCACAGCTTTATAACATCCCTGTTAGTTTTATCAGACTGAACGATGAGCTCTCTATTTTCTTGGACCAACAATATTGCTCAGGAATATGGTTTTACACATCTTCATCACAAAGTCACTTAAATGAAATGTGCTGAAAAGGTGAAAGGTTGAAAGATGCGTACAGAATAATGGAATTATGTTTGATGGATGTCATCCATGTAGATAAGAGATATCAAGAAACTCAAGGAGGTGTAAGGATCAGAAGTCTCATTTTTGGCACAAAAAAACACAGGATTGGCTTATCTAATAACGTTGCTATAATGATTAAAAGTTGATATGTAGGTAGCAAAATACATATTTTGTAGTCTTGGTGTTCATGCAAATGACAACAGTGATTTTTGCATTCCTCGCAGTCTGATGAGTCTAAAAAAATGTTTTATATTACTGATCTATGAAACATTTCAACTGAATTACAGTACATTTGTTAACACAGTGCACCCGATGGCCTTTCAGACTTGGCTGTAATATATTAAAACTTTGATGGACAGTGCTAATGGAAAGGGTTATAATTTGTCTGATGAGCCTTTGTTTGGCCGTCCAGCTTTTGCTCCCCAAAATAAAACTAGAACAAGGAACCTTCCTGTGGCACTAAGGAGTGGGATGTCCAGATTTCAGGTCAGGTCAGGTCTAGAAGCATGCGCTAATGCCGCGCGCCGCCGCATCCACCACACCACAGAACCGAACTGGGTCCTGGGTAACAAGCACACAGGCACACAAATGGTCCAACCCCACCTCTCGAAAGTAGTCATCTATCTGCCACGGCCAGGTGATACGTGGGCGTCCCCTTGGCCTTCTCCAGCTGGGGTCCTCAACACTGAGGCACCTGCGTG
The DNA here is from genome assembly GCA_900302635.1 of Chatrabus melanurus. Lineage (NCBI taxonomy): Eukaryota > Metazoa > Chordata > Actinopteri > Batrachoidiformes > Batrachoididae > Chatrabus > Chatrabus melanurus. Next base: position 1,829 of record OMMV01219281.1, on the reverse strand, counting down.
CTAAAATTTGCCCAATGAAGCACGCCATATGTCCAAAATGTCGTAGCTGTCCATATTTCATCTGAATCAAACCCTATTAAAGTAGACCAATGTCACAAGTCAGACTCTCATGAGTGAAGATCTCCAGGAGAACACGGCATAGGGTGTGCCAGCCTCAGCCTGGTCTAAAGATTTTAGGTTGGTTTATACTTGAAGATCAGGGATGTTTGCACTCACTAAAAACATCAGTTTACAATACAGTGCTCAAGTTACGCACACATTAAATGCTATAGGTCTGGTTTAATAATAACCCATGAATGTTTAATACCTGTAGTATAGTGCAATTTAATATGCTAGCTCTATTATCTGAATTGCCATTTGTAAAATTCATTACTACTAATTATCCGTTCAAATTGTGACCTGTATTCATGCTCACCTACGAAAAATGCAATCATATTTATTTTCAAAGGACTTTCGCATCTCTACATCAAATAAGACATGAGGATTCATCAAATGTACAGCACCACTTAGGGAGGTAAACAAGACCTTGTGACTTTATGAGCATCCATTTCAATTTCAGCCGTTGGTACTTTTTGTCAGATGTAACTGAGCAGCGCTGCTTCCTGCACAGTCTGTGGAAGGATTAATAGACAGGTACAGTAATAGCTGTGTGAGTCAAAGCTGTCGACCATGTGATCATTCTGTACCAACCCATACTCCCATCGGCAATGGTGATCATCAGCTATATATTACTATAGTCACTCACAAATACACTCAGTAACCTGGGATACACAAAAAAACTACATGTATCCGTATTTCCACCAATCTTGACCTTATTGTGCAGAACAGGTATCAAACATATTCGTTCCCCAAGTCAAAATGCAGTGAGATGATGCTTACAATATACAAGTTGCATTTCAGAAAGAGGTTTTTCATAGTTAGAGGATGCTATCTTACACAAACAAGAAAGATCCCAGTCTCTTCCACACTGACACGTACACAGATTTTATGATCAGCATTCTTGCAAAAGTCTTTACTCAGTCAGTACAGGCAGACACTTTGGGCCTTTTCTTACACCCTGTGCAAAGCAGCGCCCAGAGCAGTGCAAGTATCATTTCTAGCTTCCAAACAACACAGTGAGTGCACTTGTGTTCATCTGCGCACCCATGAATGTGTTGGTCTTAAAATGACTTGAAGTCATGCGCAGTGCTGGTGCATTGCTGTCATGCGGCAGCAGAAAGCGATTGCACCGTAGACCATAAATCCTGTCGAGTGCAGAGTTTTCTGCTATTTATACGGCGCAATATTCGTATATACCTTACACAGGCGGGTTCACGATGCACGTACACACTGCTCATACACACAGGGATGGACACTAATGCATCAAAACACAATCCAAGTCAAGTCTGGGAGCATGCGCTGATGCCGCGCTTTGCCGCATCCACAACACCACGGGACTGCCTTGGGCCCTGGATGGCAACCACCCAGGGAGACAACTGGTCCATCTCCACTGCTCTAAAGTAATCATCTATCTGCAACCAGGTGAAGCGTGGGCGTCCCCTTGGCCTTCTCCAGACACTGGGGTCCTCAACACTCAGGCACCTATGTGCTGGATCCTGCCCAGAGAAACGTGCCACATGGCCAAAATGTCATAGCTGACATTCCCTCACAATGCAAGTGATACTCCTCATCTTAGTCTCCCTAAATAACCGCTCGTTTGATACAAAGTCATTCCAGCTGTACCCAAGGATCCTCCGAAGAGACCTGGTACCAAAGACATCCAGTCATCACCTTCGATCACTGGTTAGTGTCCAAGTCTCACAACCATACAGTAATACAGGAAGCACCAG
>OMMV01219277.1:0-10938 GCA_900302635.1 Chatrabus melanurus | reverse complement strand
CAGTTCTGCATCAAGAACCATCATTCATCAATATCTGATATTACCACATGGGCAAGGGATTACTGTGGGAAACCTTTGTCAAACACTACATTATGGAGTCACATTCACAAATGCCACTTAAAACTTTACTGTGAACAAAAGAAGCCTTATGTTAACCTTGTCCAGAAGCGGCGTCAACTTCTCTGGGCTTGGAGGCATCTGGGTTGGACCATCACACAGTGGAAACGTGTATTGTGTTGAGACGAATCAGTATTCCAGATCTTTTTTTGGAAGAAATGGGCGCCGTGTGCTCCAGACCAAAAACGAAAAGGACCATCCAGACTGTTGTCAGCAACAAGTCCAAAAGCCAGGGTCTGTCAAGATATGGAGTTGTGTCAGTGCCCTTGGCAAAGGTAATTTAAACTTCTGTGATGGCAGCATTAATGCAGAAATGTACATTGAGATTTTAGAGCAACATATGCTGCCTTCAAGATGGCATCTTTTCCAGTGATGTCCATGCATTTTTCAAAAAGACAATGCAAAACAACATTCTGCACACATTACAAAGGCATGGCTCCAGAAGAAGCGGGTATGGACACTGGACTGGCCTGCCTGCAGTGCTGACCTGTCCCCAATAGAGAATTATGGCGAATTTTGAAATGAAAAATGCAACAATGACAACCCCGTACTGTTGCACACCTTAAGACGTGTTTGCAGGAAGAATGGAACAAAATAACACCTGAAATGCTTCATTGCTTTGTATCCTCAATGCCAAAAATATATTTTAAGTGTTGTGAGAAGGAATGACAACATTACAAAAGTGGTAAATGCTTTAGTGTCCCAACTTTTTTGGAATGTGTTGCAGGCCTGAAATGCAGGGGTGGCTGTATATTAACAAATGAAATGAAGTTGACCACACAAAAAATGACATATATTAGGTTCATGCTGTCTGCAATGATATAAAAGTCTAAGTAAATGTAAGAATCACTGTTTTTGTAATTTTGTTTTGTTTTATTGCATTCTTCATATTGTCCCAACTTTTTCTGATTCGGGGTTGTACACATCCACTGCATGATGGAACTGCTCTGGATCCTGGATGGCAACCACGCAGACAGACAAATGGTCCACAGCCAGGTGATACGTCAGTGTTCCCTTGGCCTTTTTCAAACAAAAATTGTTTGCGTCTGTACACCACCACAATGGAGTTGGAGTGAAACAGTCAAGATGTCCTTTAATTCAAAGGGTTTAACAAAAATGTTCCATTATCCATTTAGGAATTACAGCCATTTTCAGAAGCCAAAAGTAATTGGACAAACGAAAGGCAGTATAAGGATTACTGTGAATACAAATCACCGCTTTTACAGCCAGTACATTTTCAAGTCACTGAATAATATCTCGGACGACTCTGAAAGAGTTTGAGTCTTGTATGGCTTTTGTCTTTTGCATCATCATCAGTTATACAGCTTCATGCTGGACAGGAACAGAGAAGGATTCTCTTTGAAACAAAGTGTAAAATTTCAGCTACAGGTTGCCAAAAGGCACATGGGAGAGTCGAGCCTCGATTTGATCTGTTTTCTTTTCCTCCCAAAAACTCTTCACCTACATTTACCCTTTGTTGTTAATGCTTATGTATGACGTAGTGCTCACCGGAGATCAAGAAAACCACACTAATCTAAGATCCTTGCGCGACTCTGTGATTTTTGTTTGTTTGTTTTGGCGGGGGGTGTTTGTTTGTTTGTTTTTTTACTTTGGATGTACACAGTTAAAAAGTAACTTGCTCTTTTTCAGAATAAATCAGTCCACTGACTAGTGGAAACGCATTTAGTTCTCCTCCCAGTGTGCGGAAAACAGTGGATCAAAAAAGATGTTTGTCGCCCCCTATTGAACCGCCAGCGCCAGTGCTGGCTCTAAATCTGCAGTGATTCGTCACAGCTTCATGTGAAATCTGCACAAATTCTGAATCTGTTTCACAGACAATCCGAGTTCTGTCATATGCAAGTGAAAAGGCATATGTACATATGCAGCAACTGTAATTGATGGGTGATATTTATTGAATACACTTGTTTGGCTTCAGCAAGGTCAAATTCAAAAGCTTAAATCTTCATGTATTGTCTTGGAGACATTGTTACATTCTTTAATTTAAGCCATAAAGCTGTGCTAAATAAAATACACAAAACAACAGATAAATTTGAACAAAATATAGTCATAATATATTGTCATATTTAGTAAAAAAAAAACATCTTACATGAATTTGTGTGGTCCCTCAAAGTATTCATAATTGATATTATAAACTTAGATCTCAATGTGCAGAGTGTGCATGGTATTCATCAACCTTCTGTTTCCTTTCATTTTGTATTTAGAATTAACTGTGATTTAAATTGTCCACAATATAGGTTTAAAATTGTCATTTGAAATATCCAAAGCTGTTTATATTACTTCTTTATATATATGTTCACCCAAACCAAAAGTTATACAGTTTACAGGTATATACATTCAGGTCCATAAGTACTTGGACAGTGACACAATTTTTGTCATTTTGATTCTGCAAACCACCACAAAGGAGATGAAATAAAACAGCCAATATGTGTTTGTAGTGTAGACCTTTAGCTTTACTTCAAAGGGTTTGACAAAAATATCACATTAACCATTTAAGAAGTACAGTTTCTATACATAGTCCCTCCATTTTCAGAGCCCATAAGTATGTTCATTAGACAAAAGAAATATAAAGATTCTTTTCAGTGCAAATCCTCACTTTTACAGCCAGTTTTCTTCAGACACTTCAGGGGATTGACACATGAACATTTCCAAATCACTAACTATGTCTTGGACTTCATTTAAATTAGTCATTAAAAAAATACAAACAGTATGGTACTGTGTGGTAAATCTGTCTGGAGTAGTCAGTTCTCAAAAAATGAGTGACTGTGCGTGCAAGAAGGAAACTCATGAGGAAAGCCACCAATACACTCATGACAACTCTGAAGGAGTTATACGGTTCTGTAGATGTGATTGGAGGAACTGTGCTAGTGTAGCCTTTGTCTGTTGCATCAGCTTCATGATGGAGAGGAACAAAGAAGGATTTTCTTCAAAAGATGTGAAAATTCACAGTTTGCCAGAAGGCACATGGGAGACTCAAGCCTAGATTTGATTTTTCTTTGGTTAAAAGCCTTCTCCATTCTACTCCATAATGAAACTATGACTGGTGATGGTAAATCTGTCTTGAGTAGGCAGTTCTTAAAAACTGAGTGACTGTGCAAAAAGGAGACCAGTGAGAGAAGCCACCAAGACACCCAGGCAACTTTGAAGGAGATATAGGTTTTTGTGGGTGTGATTGGAGAAACTTTGCACAGTGCAACTGTTGTCTGTTGTATTACCAGTTACACAGCTTCATGGGTTTGGCTTTAGATTCATAAAACTTGCACTTTATTTAAACTTTGTTGGACAAATGATGGTTTTGTGGATAGCAGTAGTTACGATTGTTATGGAGCTACATGTTCTGCACTTGGACACAGGGTTTCTTTGTGATTTGAAGCTTTTAGGCTGGTGTATTACCTTCTGCTGGTGTAGTATGAGGAATGTCCATGCTGCTCTGTGCACACCTGATCCCGTTAGATCTCAGGAGTTAAACAAAGTAGGTCCTGATTAGTACTTGACTCGGACACTGCTTTGGCACACCAAGATCTGTGAGCATCATAGTTCTTATATAGCTGGACTTGAGCCAGGAGGAGCATCCGGTGTAAAAATCTTTACAAATCCTAAAGTAGATCCACTGTGGTGACCCTGAATGAGCAGGGCCTGCTGAAAGTGGTGGTGTGTGTGTGTGTGTGTGTGTGGCGGGGGGCTGTTTTCCAGTGCTGCTTCTGTTACATTCTCATAAAATGAGCTGTAAACTAGCATTATTATTCATTAAGCTGCAATTTAAAATGTTAATAACCTGAATTAAAATATTGAGTTTATAACTCTAACTTAATTTTTTGAGTTTACCGAACAATTTTTGAAAATGCAAGTTCTCTGAACAAATTTAAGAATTTGAGTTGGGCTCAAAACACAAAACGGCATTACAGTAATTTGCCAATTTGTTTAATTTTTGTAAAATAGAAATAAATAACTATAAGCTTTCATGCTCACCTAAACATTTTATTTAAAGGAAAATCCAGGTAAGTACCTCATAAAAGATTATGCAAATATTAAAAAAAGTTTTTAAAAAGTATCTTAATTATTTTACTTAAAAGAAATGTCTTACCATTTTAGATGTCAATCTTTACTAATATGCCAGCTATCTTGAAAATGACAGAACCTAGCCTAAATGGAGGTTTACACAAAACTTGGAAGTTAAACTTAGCTAAATGGTTAGTGAACATAATAAAGGATTGATACCTGAGAAGAAACAAAATATGACTATATAAATAACATATACTTATTTAATTTTATTTTCTGATGAAAAAGCAATATTGAATAACAAGTATTGGTGACAAATATCAGTGACGTCTGTCGATGTATTTGGTTGTGCTACATAAAATTTGAAACTCCTATAATGTTCTTAATATATGTGATAGAAACGTGGTTGTGGTGTTAATTTATAGGTATTTAAACAGGCTTGGTCACATCCCTACTGCTTCACTCCAGAGGAACTGAAATAAGAAAATTTGATGAAATTTAATTTCTTTGAATTTCCACAAGAGTATGATCTTACAAAGCACAAAACCTGTACAAAAGATGTCTGAAACATGTAATTGTTATATTCAGAAGAATCAGTAGAATCTAGGCTTTAATTTGGAATATTAGATGTCTACTTTTAAATGTCATTTCTACCAAAAAAAATAAAACTGACATCAATAAAAAGCGGTGCAAAACGATGCGGATCGCGATTTGACGGTAGCGCTAAACATTGAGCCAAAACCGCAAGTTCATCCCAACTTATTCAATGTTAACATTCGATTTCATATGTATGAGGTTTGTGGGGGGGGGGCAGGGGTGCACGGACAGCTATGGTAGTCCCCGGGCTATATGTCTTAGCATCGGACTGCCTAAGTGGCTCATAATTGGGGAGATTGTAGCCTTTGAAACCAAACATCTAGGTTAAAGGCCAAGCCAAAAGATTACAAAATGATCCTTTTTAGAATAAACACCTACATTCTGCTTGTGTCGTATGTAACGGACAGCAAAAAACTGGATTATACAATTTATGAAGGTATCTGACATCGGAGTTACAGTCGTAGTTTCACCTCATTGTTAAATCTCGGTGCCCTAGTTTCCTTTTTTTTCGGGCATCTGTGCATGTTTGTATTCCGTGCCACACGTCACTGCTACACTCTGACCCGGTGCAAAGTGTGTTATCCTTTTTAGCTGGCTGGTAGTTCGTACTTCTTCCTGCAGCACGGCCGCGGGTGAAGAAAGAGCCTCTACAGTCTAACTGACACAAAACCAGACCTGACCGCAAGCAATTAAGCCTGGAACCCAAATCTATAAGCAACGGCCTCCTCTGCTCTTCACTGTTTGTTTATGAAGCAACGGAGTCTCCATCTGGAATCGGTCAGGAGAGGAGCACGGAGGAGAAATGGAAATTTGATTATTTTCAAATCCAAGCGAGAGGTGATAAAAGACTTGTGGCTCGTCGTCGAGCTGAGCCGGCTGCGGTTTGAAGTCCTGGCAAAGCCATGCAGGCGAACGAGCATCCAGAGTGGAGCGGGCGCTCTTTACTGCATGGGACTGACATCAAATGAGGGGCTGTGAAGGTGTTTGAAAAATTTAATCAGAGTTCATGTGCGTGCACTTGATGAAAACTTTTTTTTTTGAAGTGCATGAAAGATGTTTTAAAAATCAATCACTTTGTATTTGTTTTGGAGAATAATGAGATGACGAGCACACATGAGGTTTTAATTATTAAGACGTGCACGCAGGACTACATTTCATTCCTTTGGTGCTGTAACACAAGACTAATGTTCGGGGAAAAATCGGGTACATTGATTTGTGGTTTGAAAGTCAAAAATCACTGATCTCAAAAGCTATTACTCATTTAAAAGTAATAAACAGATTAGCTGGCTTTTCTTAAATTGACTAAAGCTGGCCGTACACTGCACATTAATACAATATGAATACGTGCTACACCAGCATCGTAGAGAAGCGCACACCATATTGCAGCGTGTGTGGCATGATTGCGTTACGATCGTGCATTTCTCTATTTTGTGTGAGGTGGTCATGCATTTCCATTGTTGGATTCCTGAAAGAAAACAGCCGAAAGAAAGAAAAAAGCTGCGTGCCTTTGAAGAACCTGATTTCCAGGATGCATACATGAAGCCCCAGAATGGCCAGAGAGAGGACAACCCCCCCCCCCCTAAAAAAGGGAGAAAAAAAAAAGGCATAGCACTCGATATCCAATAGCTTGTGATCTAATTAATTCCTCTGGTTTGAATCATTTTTGCACACTAGATGAATAATTAAATCATTTTGGCAGCACATACACAGTAATCCATTCATACACCTGCATGCACGTATCTCTCTGAGCAAAAATAAATGTATTCCGTACTCAATAGATGTATTTCCATGATAACATCTTTCACCGGCGATGTTATTTTCTATCTCAATTCTCTGTGCGCGCTCAACTTGGCACACACGCTTATTATGTGCACATGGTAATCAAACATGGGAACTAATTATATCTTGTGCGCACACAGTAGCATTTTGGGTGCTCAACAAAACACGATCTCGTTACATAATAATTTCTCTCTCACTCGAGGTCTGCTTGGACCGCAGATGGGACAACATGTGCAGCGCTGCACACATTGATACGTCACTATCACATCGTATCATTGTGTAGTGTTTGGCCAGCTTAATACTCATGCAAAGACATAACTGCTAATTTTACCCAATTTTTGTCAATTTCCATCCCTGCTGTAGTATCGCTGTTAGTGTGTATCCATCCACCCATCCATTTTCTAAACCCACTAATTCCAGTTAAGGGTCACGGGGGAGCTGGAGCCTATCTCGGCAGTCATTGGGCGAGAGGCGGGGTTAGTGAGTGAGTATATCTTTCTGATTTTTTTTTTAAATAAAATCTCAAATTGTGAAGCTGTATTTTATGTGTTAAACAGAATTAATATGAATCAAATTTACTAGGGCAAAATGTGACATACTAAGATGCATCAAATCCTCAATGAAAGTGGAAGAGCACTCATCAGACCAAGTAGATCCAGCAAGGCCTACATCGACCCATCTCACAGGGTTGGTCTAGGACCATGTAGAACATCTGGTTTACTCTCGGCCAACATGTGAATGCAACCTTAGACAGTACAGAATATGAGTAAGTGATTTGATTTTGGGATGATATTGAAAGATACTGTAGGGCCATTATGGGGATGCGGGCCTGTCACTCTGGTGAAATGCAGTTGACTGGTGTGCAATTTTTACAAGATGCAGATCCGTATCAGATCCGCTGTGGCGACCCTGGTATGAATAAACAGGAGCAGCTGAAAGAAACACTCACACATGCTCAGAGTGGTATGTCACTGTGAGTTGATCATCTTAAAAGATCAGTCAGATCTGTTTGTGGATTTGAATTGTAGAATTTTTCTATCCTCTGCAAACAAAAATTTGGACGGATATATAGAAATCACCCTGTCTGTCTGCCTGTCCATAAGTAATGAAAGTGCAACTTCTCCTAAACTGGTTTGTGGACTTCAAATAAACGTCACGTGATGGTAGTACTCCATGTGAAGATGTGCACGAAGGAAAATAATTCCAGTCCGACGTCATCAAGATAACTGGAATTTTTGAATACATGATATTTGTCAGTTAGAGCAGATAGCTCAGTGGGATAAGGAGTTGCATTACCAATATGGAGACCTGGGTTCGATTCACCTGGCTGCGGCAGATAAATGGTTGTTTTAAAGATATGGGGATGGACCAGTTGTCTGCCTTGGTGGTTGCCATCTAGGACCTGGGGCGATTCCGTGGTGTTGTGGATGTGGTGAAGCGCAGCATCAGCGCATGCTCCCAGATTTGACTTGACATGGTTCGATTCCTGGTGGTGACACTACCCATCTGTGTCCTTGGACAAGACGCGTCATATGTATTGTCCCAGTCCACCCAGCTGTAAATGGGTACCAGCCTTGGTTGGGGAAGTAACCTGTGTTGGACTGGCATCCCATACAGGGGGGAGTCGTAGACTCTCATCCGCTTCATGCTACCGAATTCGGTGGATAAGCAGCATTAGCCCTCAGGACCTGTGTAGAACTCACTTCTTTGTCTTCTTTTTATCAATTACATGTATAAACAGATGTGTTGAGCTCTCCAATAAAGAGGTAATATAAGTAAGTAAGCACTTTCAGTTGTCTTTACCATATACAGATTTTTTTTCAGGATGTAATCATCATTATATAATAATAATAATAATAGGGCAGCACAGTGGCTTAGTGTTTAGCACTGTTGCCTCACAGCTAGAAGGTCCTGGGTTCGCTTCCGACCTGGTCCTTTCTGTGTGGAGTTTGCATGTGCTCCCCGTGTTTTCGTGGGTTCCCTCTGGTAGCTCCGGCTTCCTCCCACTTCCAAATACATGTAGGTTAGGTGAACTGGTGACTCTAAATTGACCGTAGGTGTGAGTGAGAGTGTGAATGTGTTTGTGTGTCTATATGTGGCCCTGCAATGGACTGGCGGCCTGTCAAGGTTGTACCCCGCCTCTCCCTCAATGACATTTGGGATAGGCTCTGGCACCCCCCATGACCCTTAATTAGAGTAAGTGGGTATAGAAAATGAATGAATTAATGATAATAATACATTATTATTATTATTATTATTATTATAAATGCCATCCTTTCTACCTGTCTACCAAACTACCGTACATGGAATGATCCTGATTCAGTCTCAATGGCACCTATTCCTTTTCCATATGTGTCATACTACCTGAGCGGTTAAGTTAAGAACCGATCAGAGTAGTGAGGATCTGTAAGTTATATTTTTATTATTTTTGCTGATTTGAAATGAGCGAACAGCCTCTATTTTCAGATGTGTTTTGGGATTCATTCATGGGAAAAATCAGAGTGGTTCACATTAATGTGCCACTTGCTGATGAAGCACATAAATTTAAAATGTGAGACCGACAGACTTGCAGCACACATTTTCCTTTCTCTGATCAGCTATTTAGAAATGGATAAACTTCAGGTTTAGCTCTTTGATGATTTCCCAGACTAAACTTTCCAGTTTGCAACTTCTGGAAAGTCTTATTTTGACAGAAAGTTTGGCTGCACCCTCTCAGATCACAAAGTGTATCAAATTTCGGTTCCAGAAGTGAGCTTTTGTTTCATGTACCTCAATAAATCTCACCCACCACAATCATGTTAGTTGAAAAGAGTTTTTGCAATCTGAACGATAAGCTGTAATTGAAAGATTACGTTTTTTTCCTGGAAAGGGGGATGAGGAAAGCCAGAGCAAAAATGTTTGCTCAGGGAATTGTCAAGCTGAATAATATTATTATGTGACCCGAAGCAACAACACAAGAACTTTGTGTTAAAATGTTTGATGTATGGTACAATATAAAAACTATACATACAGACAGTGTAATGTTATAATTCAATGCTGTTCAGTCCACCATAAAATGGGTCTGTGCACCAAACCTATTAATCAGTCTGTACGCCAAAAACAACTGATGTGGAGTAGGTTTGTCTCTAAACCAGATATGGTTTCACACATAAAACACACTCAGGCATAAAGTTCACATGAAATAGAAGTTCATGTCAAAGCAAATTCCCATTTGTTTTTAAAATACAAATAAATGTCAGACTTTCAGTTATTTAAAAAAATAATATATGTTTTGATTTTTGAACAATGTAAACACTTTTCCTTGTGAGGCCACAATAAAAGTATAAAAGACATTTGCAATGGTCACAGTTTATAGCATCACATGTGATGATGCACGGAACAGTGAAAGGGTTTGGCTGCCTTTGTTATTACCCTGTGCACCCTGTGTACAATATAACTCAGAAATGGCTGAGCAGAATTTCACCAAACTTGATAGGAACATTCCTTGCATAAGTCTTTCCAGATGGTTAACTCTTGGAGCAGTCAAGGTCAAGGTCAATGTCATCAAATAGGCTGAACAAAACGTTTTCCAATATACACTGCATGCACAATTATTACACAAGTGAGTATTCTGACCTTAGCATCATTTCTATGCATATGTTCCAACTTCAAGCTATGTAAATCTGAATGCTTATTGGATTTAAGCATTCTCAGGTGATATGTATTTGTGTAATGAGGGAGGGTGTGGCCGAAAATGCTTAACACCCCATATCAAGGTGTGCATAATTATTAGGCAGCTTCTTTACCTCAGGCAAAATGGTCCAAAAAAGTGATTTAACAGACACTGGAAAGTCAAAAATTGTAAATTGCCTTTCCAAGGGGTGCAACACTCTTGAAATAGCTCAACTATTGAGGCGTGATCAACAAACAATCAAACATTTTGTTGCAAGTAGTCAATAGGGTCACAAGAAACTTGTGTAGAAGAAAAGTTGCAAATTAACTGCAAAAGACTTGAGAATAATTAAATGTGATGTTACCAGGAGCTCATTATCCTCCAGTGCTACCATATTCCAGAACTGCAACCTACCTGGAGTGTCCAGAATTACAAGGTGTTCAGTGCTCAGAGACATGGCCAAGGTAAGGAAGGCTGAAACATGACCACCACTGAACAAGACTCACAAGTTGAAATGTCAAGATTGGGCCAAGAAATATCTGAAGAGAGATTTTTCAAAGGTTTTATGGACAGATGAAATGCGAGTGACTCTTGGTGGGCCAGATGGATGGGACTGTGGCTTGATCACTAATTGACACACAGCACCACTTTGAGTCAGACGCCAGCAAAGTGGAGGAGGGGTACTGGTATGGGCTGCTATTATTAAAGATGAGGTAGTTGGACCTTTTCGGGTTGAAGATGGACTTTAAATCAGCTCCCAAACTGACTGACCATTT
>OMMV01219268.1:0-10420 GCA_900302635.1 Chatrabus melanurus | reverse complement strand
CAATTTAGAGTCACCAATTCACCTAACCTGCATGTCTTTGGAAGCGGGAGGAAACCGGAGTGCCCGGAGGAAACCCACGCAGACACAGGGAGAACATGCAAACTCCACACAGAAAGGAACTGGGCATGGTGGGAATCGAACCCCAGACCTTCTTGCTGTGAGGCAAGAGCGCTAACCTCTGAGCCACCGTGCCACCCCATTGCAAGATGTGCAGTGTAATTAAGAATATTTAATTCAATTTATTTCAATTCAACTTTATTTATATAGCGCCAAATCACGACACCAGTCACCCCAAGGCGCTTCACAGGAGCAGGGTCCAGTAAGATTACAACATTTAAGGTAACAGTACAAATTAAACAATACAACTGGCAACCAATAAACAAGCAAACTGATATAAAAACAGTAAAAATAAAATGCAATTATAAAATAAAAAGATAAAACATTAAAAACATGAAAAATAGCATATGTATAACATCAGCAGCCAATAAACAAGTAAGAAAATGCAGAACATTTAAATAAAATGCAATAAAAGTGTAACCAATACCATATATAAAACACCAGGACTCTCTCCAAACAATCCTGACAATCACTGCTGCTACGGGAAAAACACAGTTAACACAACTAAGTCTGTCAGATTGCATGAGACAGAAAACAAATAAGTCTTTAGCCTGGACTTAAATGAGGTCACAGAATCAGAATTATCTAAATGGGTAAACGGTTCCAGAGTAAGGGGACACGAAAAGAAAAGCCTCTTTGACCCATTGACGTCGTCTTAACCCTCGGAACACAGCGCAGTCCTTGATCTCGAGAACGCACGGCATGTGCCGGTACATAGTGTACAAGTAAATCAGCCAGGTAAGAGGGTGCTAGTCCATGAAGAATTTTATACATTAATAAACGTACCTTAAAATCAGACCTCATATGAACAGGAAGCCAATGAAGGGAGACCAAGGTGGGAGTAATGTGGTCGAACCTTCTTCTCCTAGCCAATACTCTTGCCGCGGCATTCTGAAGCATCTGAAGACCCCTGGTGCTCGTACATGGCAAGCCAGAAAACAGAACATTATAATAATCACTTCTGGATGACACAAAAGGATGAATCAAAGTTGCGGCATCTGCCATTGATAGGATAGGTCGAATCCTTGAGATATTACGCAGATGAAAAAAAGGCAATCTTTGTCGTTTCTCTAATATGTAGATCAAAGGACAGTGTAGGATCGAAGTCACCCCTAAATTCTTTAGTACTCTGTTGGATGACGCATGCATCCAACCTCAACGTTAACTACTCAAAATGGCATCTGTGCCCCGCAGGACCAATGACCATCAACTCTGTTTTATCTGAGTTCAGAAGTAAGAACTTACTGGACATCCATCCTGCATTTATTAGTTTATGGGATTACACTTTGTCTTACAACTATACTGAGTACTTTATGAAAAATGACTTCATATTTTAAGTGACAATCCTCACATCTGAAACATATTATATATGTTAAAACATTTGATGTTGGCCACATTTAATTTGAAGTCACCCCTGCATGGGCTGAAGTGCCTCTGTTTATTAACATTATAAAGCGCACGAGTATTTTTCTCTGCGAGTTCTGCGACATATCTTGCACCCAACATAACTGTTCTGAATGAAGAATATTTTGCACATGCTCATTCAATACATGAATCTTAAATCCACTGGTCCATTTTATTCCACCTACGCCAATGTGTATCGTAGTATTGTCTTTGCTCACTTAAGATAAAAAGTTTGCATTTGACATAAGCTACATGGTAAAGGTAATATAAGGCAACACATCACTAAAGTGATGAGTTTTAAAGGGATAATTAAATGTAGACTCATAACAGTTAAAAAAGTCTATATTATCATCTGAAACATAACATTCAAAACTTAAATAAAAGAAAATTCTAAAACAGTTATTGTCCATGGATATATTTGTGTTGCATTTTCTCAGCGAGGCTTTGTAGCAATTACTTGCAGAATTTCTCTGTGGATTCCAGCTTCCTGAGTGTTGATATGGACATCTCCCACCTGGCCATTTTCATATCTGACAAAAAAAAATAGAACATTTCAGAACGCTGATAATCTCTAAAATTCATCTTGGACTGAGATGCAGAAAGTTTTTATTTTTTATTTTTTAAATTTGTCATTCCATTTTACTCACACAAAGAGGAAACGTGTACACACATGGTCGGATGTCGGACACACCCAAATATTCCCGTGTTTTTCAAGGTCCCTTGACATTACAACTGTTAAAACATTTAACACCACTGTCATTGACTCACACTTTATATTATTGCGTCAAAGTCCTTTATGATGCATATTTACCTTCACACAGTGCAACGCAACTTAGGTTCCTGCTTTGCAGGAACCTGATTTGTCCTGGTTGCCCCTAAGACAAAGAACCAAGATGAGATACAAAAAGTATTTGTACTAAACGTATCCAGTCAACGCTTGAGAATTATATTCTACCTGATTTATTGTGTTTATTCGATTGTATTTCTTTACGAGTTCTTCTTTGGTGGGTATTTGGTGCCGTCCCTTACCCATCTCTGGACATGAAGAAAAGTTCCATAGACACTTCAGAATCAATAATGGTGGAGTTCTGTATGCACAGGTATTAGGCAAAGTGTTATAGTGTGGATTCTTACCAGAATATCCAAAAGATACACTTGCCACAGGACTCAAATAGATGCCTTTCCCATATGCAGCTCCGTGAACCTTAAATATTAATAATAAAAGAGTAAAAAAAAATATTGTCCAATTTTAAAATGGTTTCATAGGTTTAGTTACACATAAAAGGATGAGTTCAATTTTTTACAACCCTAGTAACATTATTGTTAAGGTGCAGTCACACCTAGGCGTTTGCGCCAACGTAGATGAACTTACTTGCATTCATCGGTGATCGCTAGCCTCTGGTAGCCTGTGCTGGCCTTCGCTGATGAATGGCGACCGCGTCCAAAATTTTCAACATGTTGAAAATATTTTGGCGATTGCTGGTGTACCTGTGTCTTTGTTGGAGACCGGTAGAGAAAGTTCATCTCCGCTACAATCAAGGTGGCCTTCATTAGCCTTCGTTAGCATCTAGTAGCCGAAGTTACTGGTGCGGTCGTCCACACTGGCTAACGTCTGGGTGCTGCTTCACCCTGCCTACTCAGAATCACTGGACAGTGGTGTGTCGAACCCCTCTCCCACACGTTGCCACATCGGCGAAGGTCCCGCTCGTTCTAATGGAGCGCTGGCTAACGCCCGCCTCCACAGGCCTCCACTGGCATCACGGTGTGGAATGCTGTGCTGCGTTTGAGGTTCGCTACCAAACTCTGGGAACGTGATTATTGCTGACGTTTGGCCACCTTTCTCTCCCTTTCACCGCGTTCACCAAACGCTGAGGTAAACATCATACTGTGACTGGGCCTTTAGCAATCAAGCCTCTGACTGCTTAACTAACCTTTGATGATTGCTTCATTTGTGAGAAATCCTTTGCTGAAAAATTTATTTGGGAAACAATGAATGAGACCGCCATCAGCTGGGGCAGATAGATGGTTACGTTCAAGAGACGGGGCTTGATTGGTTGTCTACCTGGGTGGTTGCCTTCCAGGACCAGGGGCGGTTTCACGGTGTGGTGGCTGTGGCGCCATATGACAACAGTGCATGCTCCCAGACTTGACTTTGTTTACCGCTTATATCATGTATGGATCTTGCCTTGTGAGGCCTTTATTTATTTTAACATCTCGCACACTGGTCCACTTGTAGATTTTGTTTGTACCTACGAAAAAAACTCTTTGAAATAACATGAACAGGCCACTCATGAACGAATCTGTTCTTACGAGTGGTTTTCTCATTATGCCCAATGTTTTAATATGAATGAATGTAAAAAAAAGTGAACTTGCCCTTTAAACTTATACAATGAAATAACTTCCATTGTTAATTAACTCCTGTGAATCACTGAATACAAACATTATTTTTACCTGAAGCTTTGTGTAAGATGCATTAATTAGACCGTTTCTCAAAATAGAATGCCAGTTCTCAATGTGGGAACCACTGAAAAAGAAGAACAGAAATAAATAATAGGATCACTCTATGTGCTGAAATGTGAATATGAAGGTTTCAGTTGTACTCACTGAAAAGCAAAGGTGCTGCCGTAGAGTTTCTTGGCGGTTTGGAAGGGAGCCTCTTTGGAGGGGGGGGGCTGCTGATCAGCAGGAACTGGTGGGGCGTGTGCATAAACCTCAGTTGCTTTTGAGCACAACAAGGTGAGAAATGGATGGAGAAATGAAAACTCTGTGTGATCTAAAATTAGGAGAAAATGTTTTACCAGCTATTTGACTACAGCTAGCACTAGGTTGATCATGTTCTGACTGCTCTGTCATACCCTGTTCGGTGGAAGTTTGGCAATGTGTGATCTGTTGCTTGCTAAAATCCTGTTATTGAACATGCAAACATATACCTGGATATGAACTTTTCTTTATTTGCTCACATATCAAGTATATAATGATAATAAAACCATTTGTGGAATGCTGCATTATTCACGCTGCTCACCATTGTAGTAAGGGATAGGCCAGGGGGTCTTTCTTGTCCATCTGTTTCTTTATTTGAGAATATGGACCCTGGATGGTAGCATATTCACATTATTCATTGATGAGAACAACAAGATGTGAATCTTAAATGTGTAGTCCCTTTTGATTTTTTACCATTTAAGTCATAAAAAGGATTTTCTTTGGCACCATTATAATTTTGTCCTTAGTATTCAAATAAAGACTTCACAATCTTTTATTACCAATAAATAAACAATTTTGGATTTTTTCCCATGTGGGTTAAAATAAAGTGACAAGATGCCATGACATACTTTCTGTGGTGACGTCACAGATGATGTGGAGGGATTTTCCGAACCTCTAACAGCATGCTGGGAAAACTATCAGTCTGATGTGTTGTCCTTTTTTTTTTTTCTTTTTGAATATCCTTGATTGAACACATCTGTCCTGTTTGTAAATATGCATTTGTTAATAAAGTAAAAAGAAGGCATGCTAGGAAATTGACTGTGATTCGAGGGTCAAATGGCCCGAGCCAAAGAAACATGGTAGACCTTCAATTTTGAATGAAAGTGCCAAAAACCAACATACAATGGAAGCAGAAAGATAGCAAAAGACACAGCTAATAGACATAAGCCACCAGAGATCCCATAGAGGAAAAACTCCAGATAAAATCTGGACATATTTCACATGAAAGTTTTGCTGGATATCTGCTGGACAGGTAAGAAAACACTGCTGTGTCAGCTGTCAATACTAATGTTAGAGTTAAAATGTTTTTACCCGGTTTGGCAAAACGAGTTAGTCTGTTTTTCCGAGTTGTAAGTCGGAAATTCTGAGTTCTCAGTTTCCATCAAATGCAGCATGAACTTTGAACCATGTGCTTCTCGCTTCATGTTGTTTGTATGATCTCACGGAGCAAACTCACAATATTTTTCGTACAATTCCCCTAAAATAAACACTACCAGCATAAATTTAGCGGTAATTTTGCGATACACCAAAGAAGTCAAGGTGCTTTATAATAACTACATTTCAACACAAAGTAAATTTTGTCCATTTTGTGGAAAATCAAAAGAGGCTCTACCTTTAAAATAGTGTCACTGGTGTTGGATTTCCTCACCTGTGCCATCCTCCTGATTAATAAGACACTGTCCAGTGCTTTTTGCAGCCTGTCGTAGCTCTTTCTCTGCCACAACAAAATGAAACACTAATGCTTCAGCATCAAAAATGACATAATTGAGCAGTAAGAGCTGTTTTGTTTAATACCTTAGGACTAAAGGCCATGGGTTTAGGGTTGCATGGATCCACAACAGAAGGGTACGGTTCAAAGATGATGCTTTTGCGTGATGATTGAAGGGCAGCTCTGCACATGGCCACCAGCAAGTCGACTACCTGCATAACAGAGAACGTGGAGGAAGTCATCTTCCGTCATGATGGCAAATATTATCTGTGGGAGTGTGTGTCACTGACCTCAGCACCGGTGGCGACCTCGTCTGTGGCTCCAGACATCACCCCCAGTGTGTGAAAGGAAAAAACACACAGCTCTCTGGTGCAAACTGCAGGCTGAAGCAGAGTGGTGACCGCGTGTTAACAGGTTTCAATTTGTCTCGAGTAGATCATCCTCCACGTCTGTTTGCAGCGTACCTTTAACATGTGGCCGTTTAGAAGCACGTGTCGCTCATCACAGACCACACAGTATTCATTCATTGTTGGGAGTCTTTGCTCTGCATACCGCATTATCTGTGGAGAAAATTAAACTTGAATGTAAATGTAATATTATGTCATGCTTTTTTAAAATAATTTGTTAATCATGCCCATTCACACAAATTACATGATTGTTGGTGAAGGAAAACAATCAGATTGCAAACACTGGAGCCCATTTATAAAAGATATATTCCACCTGCATCTGCTTTGTTACCACCAGTGATGGCTGATATGAACACATACCGTCAGGCCCATAAATATTTGGACAATGACACTTCTTTTTGCCTCTGCCAAGCAAGTAGAAGAAGAAGGACTGCATTTCTATAGTACTTTTCCATCTAGCAGATGCTCAAATCGCTTTACAATGATGCCTCATATTTATTTCCATTTACAGCTGGGTGGACTGAGGCAAAGTAGACTAGGTGTCTTGTGCAAGGACACGCAGACATGTAGCATGAATAGGATTTGAAGCCAGGTCTACATACTGGCAGGCCAACTCCTTATCCACTGAGCTACCTGCTCTGATGTTTACACTGCTGTTTGTTTGTTTGTGAGCAGATGGATAATGCCCCAGAAAATGAGGGATTTTATTTTAATTTGATCCAGAACATATTTTCCGGAACGTATGTGGCCTTGGCGCAGGTATATGCTCTCTGAGTACCTTCTAGTTTATTGTTTGTTTGTAATTTTACTTCTGCAGACCCCCACAACAGAGTTGAAATAACAATCAAAATGTGCTTGTGGTGTAGACTTTCAGTTTTACTTCAAGGGGTTTAATAAAAATATTGCATTAATCATTGTAGAATTACAGAACACAGAAGGATTTTCAAACACGTAACGTTTCGTAAACAGATCAAATCTAGGCTTGAGTCTCCCATGTGCCTTCTAACAAAATATAGCTGAAATTTCACATCTTCTTTGTAAGATAATCTTTATCATGTATCAACAGGTAAATTTTGCACCTTGCATCCACAGAATTCTATCACTCATTTGGAGTTGTCATTCACATCTTGGTGGCTACCCTCACTAGTCTCCTTCTTGCACGGTCAGTCAGTTTTTGAGAACTGCCAACTCCAGACAGATTTACCATACAGTACTATGGCCCAGGGGGAAAAAAGTGTCACTGTCCAAGTACTTATAGACCTGACTGTACATTTTCTCTTGGACACATGATTTATAATAACTGAATTATTTATTTAGTATATGGCATTACCTGGACCAAGAAGCCGTGCTGCAGACTTGGGGTCGTCTTGCAGTGCCTGATGGTCTGGGAGGTAAACAGCAGCTCCATCCGCTGTTTGGTGCTCAGATGTGCTGATGACTTGACTGCTGACATGACCACCTTCTGTGGAAGAAAGACACAATAACAGAGTAATTACATCCACCAAAGAGGGTGTGTTTTCATCTGGGTCTGCTGGTTTGTCATGTTTATTCAAAAACATATGGACCAATGTTCATTGAACTTGGTGGACGGGTGGGATGTGGGCCAACACAGAACCCTTTAAATTTGGTGCAGATCAGGATTCAAATGCAAAAAAATAAAAATAAAAAAAATCCAATTTTGTCAATATTGTCAGATACGTCATTTTGGGGCATGCTATCTTGGAATCTTAATATTTCTAAACATATGTTGGTTTGGATCAAATGAAAATAAGTTAAAGTCAGCTTTGTGTGGTTCATAGGTCATAGAGTTGGGGTAATGTGGTTGCAAGGCCTGTTGCACTTTGGTAGTAGTATGCGCTCCACTGAGTGCCCCTCTATCTGTTAAATAAATGCAGAAGGCAGTGTAAACAATATTAAATGTAAAACTGCTTTTAAGGCACCAACAGCAGCCAACATAAATAAAGAGACCATGGTCAGGTCTCACATGCAAATGAGAGGTTGATTCTCAATGTGACTTTAACCTGGTTAAATAAAGAAATCCAAAGAGAATCTCATCAAAATGCAAAACAATCTGATCTATAGCTTTAATCTGGCTTAAGAGGAGATCATCACCTTTCCGCTGGGCGTGTAAGTGAAGCACTCTCCTGTGGGATTCTTCATGGCGTATGAAGTTTGATTTGTGAAACGGTTTACTTTCATTCCTGGATGGATGATTTTAGCCTTTGTATTTGGCTCCTGCAGTCTGCTGGATCTGGACACAGTGACAGGAGGGAACAGTTAACAGAAGAACAGCTGACAGTAAACGAGTTTAACCAACCATCTCGTACTTTGAGAGTGGTGGTCTGATGTTAAGTCTTGCACGAAATTTCTTGATCGTTCCATCAGGCCTGAACCAAACGTGGCTGCTCTTCTGTCGGACCGTGGTGTTTTGGCTCGACAAGTGCTTCCACTCCTGAGATATGAAGACTGCAAGAATACTTGAGAAGAGAAATGAAGACATATATACATAATGTAGAGTGAGACAAAAAAAAAGGTGCATCTTTCTTTGAAGAAAATAGTTTGGCATGACTTCTGGAAGAATTTGGGCTCTCATCATGCACTGTACGGATTATTCATTTCCATTAACATTTGTCAACATCATTACTGACAAAGATAGCAGCCACTCTGCTTTGGGTGCACCTGAGCCTGTCAGATCTCAGAAGTGATGCAGAGTAGGTCCTGATAAGTAACCAGCTGGGAGACCGCCTGGGAAGACCAGGGGCTGTTTGTGCTTCTATATGTAGAAGTGGAGTTACGTCAGGAAGGGCATCAGGCATAAAACTTGTGCCAAATCCCAAAGTGGATCTGTACTGACTCCGCTGTGGTGACCAGGGACAGCCGAAAGACAAACAACAACATTATTATTAATGACAAAGATAGTGGGAATACTCACTTCTGTAGCTGCTGACCAATGCTGAAGTGATCTGTACTGGATGGTTGAAAGACTTCAACTGAAGGTGCTGTCTTAAGAAACATCAGTTAATCAGGCATCACGTGTGTTACATGCAGCTCCAGAAGAACAGTAAGTTTGAACTTCTCACCTGAAGAACTCTGAGGACTCTGAAACATGTAGATGCATATATCTGATATGGATGGACAAGCTTGGCTTATTATCATTATTATTATTATTTATTACACCCACACCTGTGTGTCGGTCCATGTGTGAACAAAATAACTAGAGTTTTGATCTAATGTGGGCCAAACTTGGTGGTATGTTTGAGGGTGAGCCAACGAGAATGTGATATGATTTTGAGAAAAATCGGTTAAAAGTCAAGATCATAGGTCAGGGTCAAATTTTTGGTCCAATGTTTATTTCGGGGATATCCCGGGTCAAGACCAATTATGTCCATTCTCCACGTAATTCAGAGTTGCATCAGGAAGGGTATCTGGCGTAAAACTTTTGCAAAAATCAACATTTGACAAATCAACCGCTGAGGCAACCCTGAGCAAAAAGGGAGAAGCCAAAAACATATTACTATTTTGAGAAATTGATAACAGATACACCTATGGTTACTATTAAACATCAACATGATGTCATCCATCCACCCATCCATTTTCTGAACCCGCTTATTCCAGTTAAGGGGCACTGGTGGGGGGGGTGTTGTAGGTGGAGCCCATACCAGCGATCAATGGGCAAGAGGCGCGGTAAAGGGCAATATTACACGCTACATAGGTCACCAAATATCTTTAAAAAGTATTTTGTCTTTTAAAGTTGATAGCCAAAAATGCCACAGATACTGAGGTTATGCATTCTACAAAAATGTATTTTCAGGTTTTTAAGAAATAGACTTTTTCGCTGCCTGTTGCTTTAAATGGAAAGGAGCTGCTGTTTGCCATGCCCCCTCTTACTCTGGCGGGAAGGCCAGGAGTGATGAGCCCCATCCCAATATCCACCCTCACGGTCTCACAGACTTTGAAGTGCATTCACACAAAGTGCGTGAGGGATTAGGGCTGTCCCACTGTCAAATCGTCAAGTGCACGAGGGCTCTCAGGCAGACATTTTCAGCCCTTTTTTGCCCACTTCTCTTAATTGGGCATTTCTGCACCCTTTGGCAAAGGGAATTACCCACAGTTCATAGTGTTGTGACATCAAACACAGGATTACCAGGGGAAACCAGGAAACTAAGAAAGTAAACAACTGCTATCCAGCTGCTACAGCAGACCCACTATAAACCACACCCCTTCAAAAAATGGAAAATGAAGAAAACTTGGCATATTGGGTGCACAGGTGTGCCTAAACGTACAAACATCCCCTCCTCCAAAA
>OMMV01219261.1:0-10488 GCA_900302635.1 Chatrabus melanurus | reverse complement strand
GCTTTGTGCAGGCCAGTCAGTAACGTTCACTTTGGTCTTCTGGAGGTAGTTCTTCACCAGGAGCCATGTATGTTTTGGGTCGTTGTCGTGTTGGAAGAAAAAGTGGCGATCCAGACCCAGTTTTGCTGCCGACTGCTTGAGGTTTTCTTTCAAAATCTTCACATATCCTTCTTTCTTCATGATTCCTTCCACCTTGACCAGATTCCCAGTTCCAGATGCACTGAAGCATCCCCACAGCACAATACTCCCACCGCCGTGTTTCACTGTGGGGACGGTGTTCTTTGGGTTATACACCTCTCCCTTCTTTTCCCAAACATAAGTAATGTCTCTATGGCCAAAGAGCTCTAGTTTTGTTTGACCAAAGGACACACTTCCAGTGTACATAATCTTTCTCCAGGTTGTCCTTAGCATACTTCAGTCTGGCTTGAAGGTGTCTCTTCTGCAGAAGTGAAGGGTTTCTTGGTCTGCAACCTCGCCGTCCGTTCCTGTGCAGGGCTCTAGTGATTGTCTTCTTTGAGACTACAATTCCCGACTTGGCTAAGTCATTCACTAGTGTCTTGGCAGTTGTTCTGGGGTCTTTAGACACGTCTCTCACTAGTTTTCTTTCCAGTCTTTGAAAACTTTTGCTTCCTACCGCTGCCAGGCTTGTTCTGCACTGTGTGGTGTGATGTGCTTTAACTTTGTAACCCTCAGTTTGAACTTGATTGTTCAAGCTTTGAGCATTACAAAGTTTAAACATCATTACACAACAGTGGTTTGTGCTATGGTTCAACAAAAAGGTCAGTTCTTAAGGGGGCGAATAATTTTGACCCTTGTAGTTTTTGGTTTTTGTGAAATGATTTTGTTTCTGTGTGCAAAGTAAAATAATGTAAGCATCCAAAATAAAACTAGGATGTTTAGAAATGCTGTGTTCAAAATTCCTTGCTCTGTTAAAAAAGCACTTGGGAAAATTTAAAAAACCTTAAATTTCATAGGGGGGCTAATAATTTTGTCCTCATCTGTAGGAGGTTTTTTTTGACAATCCAAATTTAGCCCAGTTGTCAGTCACTTTTGCATCTTCACTATTATCATCTCCTGAGCCATTCCCACTGATGACACGAGGCTCAACATGCAAAAAAATTAAAGTGAGAAAAGAATGTAGCCCACATTTACCAAAAGGAGACTTCCTGCTAAACTCAAATGTCAAGCAATTAACTGCATCGGATGTTTCTGCAAAAGCCCGGTCAAATTTATGAGCGTGGAAATGTAATCTAACACCTATATTCATTTTTTCAAGTTCAACTTTTGTGGTGCAGGCTCAACAGGAATCTTAACATTTGTTTAAATGTCAGTGTTTCAATGACATGTGCTCCATTATATTTGCCGACCAGGTGGACACAAGAGACGTGTCAAATAATTTGGTGTGTAATAAACAGGATTATGTACAGTGAGCTGGTAATTAGTGCAATTTAGCCCTGACAGTGTGACTCGAGAGCACAGGAGGATTATCCCTGCGCCGTAAACATGTCGACAAATGTCGGGGCTCATCCAAGTGCTACTGTGTGTTTACCAGTGACGGCAAACTGAAGGCCACGAGAGCCTGCCCAGTGTCTTAGTCCCTCAGGGCAGACTGGAAGTCTACTTCATGGACCAACACAATGATCTCATCAGTGTTGTGGTTCCAGTCACCACGCATTAGGTCCATGTTGAGTCTCGAGTCCCCAGTGTTCGAGTTCAAGTCCAAATCCAAGTCACTGAACCTTGGGTCGGAGTAGATCGAGTCACAAGTCCCCGGTGTTCAACTCCAAGTCACTAAAGAAAAGTCGGAGTGGAGTTCCCATTACAATAGTAAAATAGCTGTCAATGTTTTTGCCAAATCATTATGGGCTTTTATTGGTTTTCAATTAAGTCATTAAGATCGGAGTCACATTGTGTCCGCAGGACAAACCTGAGTGGAAGGTTGCAAGGCTGAGCATGATGCATAACAATAGCCAGGGATCTGGGGCCGCCCAGAGCCCAGCCGCTAAAGGTTTTTGGCTGTCCAACCAGCCCGTTTGAGGCATTTCCTGGCACTTTTGTATTTGATTAAGCTAACAATTCCAAAGGGGAAAAAAATTAGCATAATTTCCATTAAACTGATGTGTTCATTCTTTATGTAATCCTACCAGTCTTGCAAAGCTGGATCACTGATAAAAATGATAAATGTCACAGAAAAACACATCTCACAGAAATTATAAATCCCATGAGTATATTACAGAGCACGCAAAGACTCAGAAGACTCAGGACAGTTTCAGCAACACTACACCCTCCCCCTGACAGAGGGGGGACAAGCTGTTGTCCGTCCATCACCACAAAACCGTAATACGCACACATTAAAGAAGTGCAATGTTTTTTTAAACCATTTTTTCTTACGCTTATTTCTGCCTTCAAGCAAAAGTTGATTGCAGCAATGCAGCCGTCATGTACACATAAAGTGCAAGAGGCGTTACTGAGAAGGCAAAGTCGCCGCTCAGCTTTACAGTCGTTTCAACAGCACCTTATACTGTGTGACTGGTGAGGGAAAATTATCAGAAAAGATGTCTGCGGCACAAAATATATTCCAAGACATCTCTGGTCCTGACTGCCAAATGGTAAACTAACTTGTTCAACTCATTTATTTATTACTGCCGCGCTGACTAATGCCCTAAAATACCAACAGAAAATTAAAGGGGAAAATACTGTGTAATTTTAAAATGGCCAAAAACTGAGCGACTGGTTTATTAGCAGTGAAAGTAAATGCCATCTATCTATTTTTTCAGAAAAGAAAAAAAATTGCCAAAACAAAGCAGTGTACAACAGGTAATTTATTTTCAGGATACAGAAATCATAAAATTAAAAAAAATCTTACATTGGATCATCAAGGGCTCAAGGCTGTGCCTGTCCTGTCTCAATACAGAATGATCCTTTACTCTTTGCCTCCCCCTAATGATTTCCTGTTATTTCTCCCTTCTCTTCTTCTTTTGAGGCCCAACAGTGAAAATAGTCTGTTGTGTTGTCCTCTCTCAAATCCATGTGGTTTCTGTGGAATTCCCTTTGACAACCAAATGTAAACAAAACCACATGACCTCAGAGCCTCGCTTTCACCTCACTGCAGCAAAGAGGGGTTTTTCCCTAAATGGATACCGTGCATTCTCCACAATTTGGGTTCAAACCTGCCAGAAAAAGGCTGATTGTGAGAAAAGTACAGGGAATTAAGCGCTATAACTTTGGTGAATGGTCAAGTAGATATCATTTGTTCTGTCTTAACAATTATGAGGGAGCTGTAGCTCAAAGGGGGTCAAAATGGTGAAATTCTGTGGGGCTTGAAGCGTCTGACCTTTTGCAATCTGGGTATATGCACTTTCAGTGGGGTCGTGTAAGCAGCATGTATGCAAATTTTGAGTTTCCTGGAGTGTGTAATTGCTGAGAACACTGGTCAGAGAAAGCTTGAAAAGTTTATATATACAAAAGATTGGGGAGGCGTGGTCTGGTATGTAAATCTGGAGCGCAGACATCAGATTCTGACGTCTGACGGCTTCTATTGAAAGCCCAGCTATTACAAAGTCCTCATCTCCAACTTCCATCTCTGATTGCAATCAATCCTCGAGTCCGAGTTCAAGTCATCAGTGCTCACGTCCAAGTCAAGTGACAAGTCCTGGTCTCGAGTATTACGAGTCTGGATTTCATTATTAGACTGCGCATAACGAAGCCAATACATTGAAGCTACATGGTGACTAGTAATGCCCTTCTTCACTTGCATAACATTGCTGCGATTAGACCGGTTCCGTCTATGGCTGTTGTTGAGACTTCAATTAATTCTTTTGTGGCTTCTAGAATTGATTACTGCAGTGTACTATTTTCAGGCTTACCTCAAAATAGTTTTAAGAACTCTTCAAAAGATTCAGAATTCGGCTGCTGGAGTATTGAGCAGATCTCAGGAATTCAATCATATTGCTCCGGTGTTGGCCTCCCTGCGCTGGCTTCCTGTTCATGCAAGAATACATTTCAAAGTTTTGCTGCTGACATAGAACATACTGAATGGTTGTGCACTGCCTTATCTTACTGAAAAGGTTGAGCCTTGTGTGCCAGCACCAGCCCTTCATTCTCAGTGCGCTACTTTACGTGTTCCTCGGGTAAAGAAAAGCAGGCAGGCGGTAGAGCCTTATTGCCCGTCATGCTCCGTTATGGAACGGTCGACCCGCTGAAATTAGTCACATCCAGTAGAAGTGTTTAAGTCTAGACTTAAAACTCACTTTTTTCTTTTATTTATAATTAGGAGATGGTTTTATGTAATTTAACTCTATGTGATCGTGTTTGGGATGTCGATTTGTGTCTTCTTTTGTAAAGCACTCCGAGGCATCTTTTATGAAAGAAAGTTATGTTTAGTAAGCAAGAATGTAATCGGGTTACAGTGTTAACTAATGCAGGCCGACTGCACATTAATTAAGATTTAACTAAGTCATGAGGCAGGCAGCTGACACTGATCAGCTGTATGTGCACAGCCCGACTCTTAGCCAGAGCGAAATGCCCTGTTCTGTTTAAAACCATGACACCCGGCTCACTCGCCCCTCTGCTCAGATGACTGCGACACAATCGGCTCCTTTCAACGCACAGAAGCAGCCATTCTATTCTTGGCTTTTTTTTAGATACCGCTTCCCTTTTGGGTGAGTCCAAACAGTTGATAAGAACAAGCATTGTAGCCGCTGTGGTTCTCAAATCTGGCAGGCAGGACCCAGACTTATGTCAGGTATGGAAGTATCTGGACAGTGGCACACTTGTAATTTTGCCTCTGTACACCGCCACAGTGGTGATGAAACGAGACAATTGAGATGTAATTGAAGCGTAGACTTTTCGCTTTAACTCGAAGCATTTAACAAAAATATGCCATTAACCATTATTACGGACATTTTTATAGTCCCTCCATTTTCAGAGGCCAAAAGTAATTGGACAAACTAGCATAGTTATGAGGATTATTGTTAATACTTTGAGGAAAGCTGTTTGCTTTGTTCCAGCTGAAGCCTGGAACACACGGACAGTACCGAGTGTCCTCCCTTGAGGTGCTGTGTCAGACCTTTATTGCAGCCTCTTTCAGCTGATGCTGGTTTGTGGGTCTTTCTGCCCTCAGTTTTCTCTTCAGTAAGTGAAAAGCATGCTCTGTTTGGGTTGAAGTCAGGTGACTGACTTGGACAGTGAAAAATACTCCATTTCTTTGCACCAAGACGCACTTGGGCTGCTTTGGCAGTATGTTTTGGGTCATGATTCATTTGCATTGTGAAACCAAACATGTCAATTTTGATGACATATTTTGTAGATTTTCTTTGGTGACTGTATTTTGTGCTTTGAATTGTATAAATCATTCATTAAATATATCACAAAAAGGTGCAAGTCATTTATGTGACAAATTGTTTCAACGCAAGAATCTTTGTGATAAAAATGTTTTGTGTTGTTACTGTAGGAATGAATGAACGACTGTATTTTGTCATACATTAAACAGTATTCTGTTGCAGAATCTGGAAAATTAGAAGAGGGACAGTGAAAAATAGCAAGGCTGTCAAAAAAACAAACAAAAAAAAACAATTTGTTGACTCCAATTCAGTCAAGTGGACTCAACAAATTTTTGTTTTTCAAAAAGCAAAAATGGTTAAAAAAAAAAAAAATCAAGTTTGTACAGGGGTCAAAATTTCAAAGTTGCTCCAATTTTGGTAAAAAGTGGTGTCATTTACATCAATCATTAAGAAATACGAACTGTACGGTAGTGTATGGTAAATCTGTCTGGAGGAAGCAGTTCTCAAAAACTGAGTGACCATGCAAGAAGGAAATGAGTGAGGAAAGCCACCAAGACACCCATGACAACTCTGAAATTATAAGTGTCTGTGGCTGTGATTGGAGAAACTGTGCACAGTAACTTTTAACTGTTGCATCCAGTTGCTTCATGGTGGAGTGGCACAGAGAAGGATTTTCTCAAAAAAGATGTGAAATTTCAGCTTCAGTTTGCCAGAAGGCACATGGGAGATCCAAGCCTAGATAGGTTTTGTTGTATGAAAATCCTCTGTGCCACTCCACTAGGAGTGGCGATGCAACAGAAAAGTTACACGATGCACAATTTCTCCAATCACAGTCACAGACGCCTATAACTTCAGAGTTGTCCTGGGTGTCTTGTTGGCTTCCCTCACTAGTCTTCTTCTTGCACAGTCTCAGTTTTTGAGAACTGCCTCCTCCAGACAGATTTACCATATAGTGCCATACGGTTTGTATTTCTTAAAAATTGATGTAAATAAAGTCCAAGACATATTCAGTGACTTAGAAATGTTCATGTATCCTTCCCGACTCGTCTAAAGAAAACTGGCTGTAAAAGTGATGATTTACTGTATACATGTGTCCAGTATACATTTTATGTCAGGATTTTTTGTTTCATATTATGAAAGCATCTTGCTTTGTCTTTACCCAATAACTTTGGACATTTTAAAAAATATTTTGATTAAACAAAATTGTTTTTCTTTTTGTATTCATTTCTGACCATATTTTAAAATGGATACATAAAATATAGGGCTGCCAGTATTCTGACCATGACTAACAATTATTGAGAGGTGACAAGTCTGAATCATTTGCCATTTAAGAAAAACTGCAGAGGGGTGTACTATACACCTCTGCTGTATAGGGTAAGTGCAGACATATTAGTGAGAGGAAAAGGTCATAAGGGTGACCACCATTAGTTGACCAAGACTATTTTGATTTACCATTATGTTTATTTATCGTTCATATGATAAAAGCTGATGCAGAATTATACTGCTTTCACATCCGTGTATAAACAGCACTATTCACACTGAGGTCAGAATAAGTTTTTTTGTTGTTTTTAAATCGCCATCAAAATGTCTACAAACAAGTCAGTAACATCTTGTACTTTCTTAAAGCTACAGTGTGTAGGCTTTAGTGCCATCTAGTGATGAGGTTGCAGATTGCATTATACAGTCACCGGTCACGTTTCCTTTCAGTTTCGCTTCTTGGGCAACAGGGCTTCATGCTCCTTTGCCTTCTCCTGTGAAAAGAAACAAGTAGGATGCTCCATTTCTCATAAAGGAGGGTTCTCAAACTTGTTAGCCTACATTAGCAATCAGTCGACAGCGTATAAGGGAGCAACCACTGAGTCCTCTTCTTTTTTCTTCGGGTTTCCAGCCACACTGCAAAAAAAAAAAAGAAACGTGAAAACCGGTTTAAGCATGTCCCTTTTGGGCTACTGTATCAACATGGTGGCCTCCATGAGGGGACCCGTTCCCATGTAGATATGAAGGCCTCATGCTAAGCTCATGAAAACACTGATTCGTTGCTGCAGGTAATAATGAACAGATGGTTATGAATGCCATGTTCCATTTCTGCTAATAAACGCTCCTACACACGGTAGCTTTAAAGAATTCAGCCATCAAACATTACTATATGTAGGTCTGAGTAGCTTAAACGTCCTCTGAACTACCTTAAGTCCTTTAAGCTTAGGAAGCTTCTTCAGTGCTAACATGCAATTGTGAATTACTCCACAAAAAGAAAGACAACCAAACATGAAGTCAAAGAATAGTCTTTATTTCACCATTTTATCCTTCAACATGTAAATGCACCACACCAAACCCCTCACACACTTTATCAGGAACTTCATGAATTATCAAACCACGACCGTGCTTAAAAGGCTCTCATGCTCATCAGTGAAATATGAACTCCGTATCAGTCATTCTGTTAATACAACAAGTGATTAGGGGATTCAAAATGTGGAGCGCTGTCAAAGAAATGCCACCGAAATGATCACAGAGATGGCCTTAAATGCAAACGAGATACTTTTTTCAAAGCAGAAAGTGTCGATTGATAATTTTCAGTCAGAATCATTAAAAAAAAAAAAAAAAACTGCATTTTTCAGACCTGACTTGTTTTATCTCTTCAAGATGTTTTTAGACAACTTTGGGCTCTGTCCACCGCTAACTTTAGTCCCAGAAGGCCCGAGTGGACATCAGTGACAGCTTACTGAAGATTCTAAGGCTGGTGCTGCGAGCTACAGCTTTCACTGGATAGTGGGCCTGTTCTCCACACCAATCCAAGACTCGTCTGCTCACAGATCCGTGAAAGTCTGAATGCATATTTTATTTCCTGTGTCAAGCTGCCTTAATTAAGTGACCACAGGCGCTTATCCTAGAGTAAATGCGCTGCAGGCCGTCCACGACCCCCGAATCTACAAATGTGCTGCCGTCTAAAGCACATGGATTTTATAACGGCGGCCTTTCACTTCTGACATTACAGACCTGTTCTGGACCGACATTACGGAACATTTACAGTCAGCCGCTAAGCAGAATGAAACAAAGATTTTCACCGTGGCACAGCAGAGTAAGTGTAATTTACATATTATCCTGTGGCGGGTTATTAGTGAGTCTGTGTGTGTGTGGGAGGAAAAAAACGTGGACGTGCTGTGTGACACAGGTGTGCAGGTCTAATCTTATATCCTAATAAACTCCAATTAATTGATTGAATAAGGAGCGTGCGCTCTCTGCGGGGATGACGCCGAAGCACCACACCAGTCTCTGCCCTCATGTGGGTTTTAAACAGGGTGAATGTTTTTGCAGGGACTGGGGCTGCTCCCACTAACACCACTGGCAGATTTCTAAAGGTTGGGGAGCACCTGAAGACCCAGGCACAGATTAACACATCGTATCTAGGAGCAGCTGTGGGGTTTAACGCCTTGCTCAACTAGGAGCAAGCGAGATTCGATCCCCTGACTGTTTGGAAAACCACCACTCTACCTGCTGAGAGATTGTTCGTCCATTTCCCCTGCCATTAACAGGGCAAGCACAGGATTAAAGGCGTCATCCCTTTGGACCTTTTACCATTTAAGTCATACAAACGATTTTATTCTGGGCCACTATATTTATTTCTTAGCATTCACATAAAGGTTTCACAATCGTATATCACCAATATGCTCAAAATTCACCTTGCCTGGAAAAATTGAGAGTTTTTAACCACGCGGATAAAAATTTTGACAAGACACCATGAAAGTTTTCCAACATGCCGTTCAAGGGTCAAAGGGCACTGCTCTGTTACATATGCTAGTGTTAGCATCATGGAGCTGAAGAAATGTGGCAGACTTTAAATGTAAAAACGGTGACAAACACAGCAAAAAAAAAACCATGCCACCAGAAACCTCATGAGAAGAACTCCAGCTAAAATCTGCATATTCTTCTCACAAAGCTTTTACTGGATATCTGCTGGACGGGCAACACTCACACAGGTCTACTGTGTCAGTTTTCAATACCAACGCCAGTTGTTACGTTTCTCCTTGGTTTGCCAAAATGCGTGCGTGGGGAAACTAACATTTCATCATAGCATCATTAAAAGTATTTTTCCAAGTTGTAAGTCAGAAATTCTGAGTTCCCAGTTTCCATCGAATGCGGCATGAAATATGAACCTTGTGCGTGCGCTTCCTCCTTCATGTTGTCTGCAAGATCTCATTGAGCAAAGTCACTACTAGTCAGGGGGGCAAATGTCATGAAATAAAGTCCTGTGGGAATTTTGTAGTGAAATTAAACAACCAAGAGAAATGTCGTAAGGGATCCCTACGGCATTCAAAAATAGATGGTAGCAATCTGGGAAACATGCGGGACAGCTGTAAGACCCCAGTACGTAAAGGACTCACAATACTCAATTTGATCAAAATCTTCAAATCATGACAAAATTTATTGAAACGTTCTAGAGCCAGCATTTAATAAGCTATTAGGCATATTGAAACTAATATACCCTGAAAGTTTCAACCTAATAGCTTTAATTCCATAGCACTAGTACAAACAATTGCATATGTGCAACAATACCAAATAATGGCAGTACTAATAAAACTGCTCTAACACCAATACTAATTAAATTATTTAGCTGAATCTTGCTGCAAATATTGGTCTTATCCAGTACTATAATTTCAGAAAAAACAGTTGACAACATTGCAACTTAATCATAATACTTGACAATAAAGGAAACGCATATTTGATTTTCATCGCCCAATGACCGCTGGGACAGGCTCCAGCACCCCCCGTGACCCTTGATTGGATTAAGCGGGTATAGAAGATGGATGGATGGATACTTGATTGATCTGTTTAAAACTATGACATTTATTTTGCCATTGGCAGTATCAGGTTATCAGGAAGACAAAAAACTAAATGCCTCTACTTG
The DNA here is from genome assembly GCA_900302635.1 of Chatrabus melanurus. Taxonomy (NCBI): domain Eukaryota; kingdom Metazoa; phylum Chordata; class Actinopteri; order Batrachoidiformes; family Batrachoididae; genus Chatrabus; species Chatrabus melanurus. The sequence continues at coordinate 303 of OMMV01219261.1, read as the reverse complement.
ATACATCTAATCAAAATATGCATCTCCATCATAATCATAAACAGTCTTCATCACTGTCAACATAATTAAACTCTTCATCTTTTACTGAATCTGAAGTATTTGTATACTTGTCATCATTGTTAGCACAGCTGCACAGATCTATGCATGGACGTCTAGCTTTTGAGCACTGGCAGCATTTAGTGGTACATCTTGTCTTGAGGCAGCCACATTTTACCAAGTGCTTCAACAACAACAGTGCTTCAACCAACATCAGGGCCAGGTGGCAGGATTGTCACTACTGGCTCCCATTCTGGGGGGGGGGGG